>PVHY01034896.1:0-10186 GCA_004024945.1 Uropsilus gracilis
TCCAGTTTATGGAGGATGTAGGCGGTGGCTCCGAGAAGGCAGGCAGACGTCTTTAGAGTCAGATCCACTCTGGGGATATTCCTGGCTAATATGAGTGTCTCCAGGTGAGTTGATTCCCTGGCTGATGCAATGTGGGGATGGTGGTAACATGCACCTCATAGGCTGCTGTTTGAGTTATCAGAAGGTTTCATGCACACAGATCAAGAAGATAAGAAGACAGGATTTGTTCTGGAGAGACATCCTGTGCTCAGTTTTACTAAAAGGAAAGTACCCAGTGGGCTGAGAGGTGGAGAGTCTCACTATAACAAAGACAGCTTTGTGATTGCAACACTTTCAGCCCTTGTTTTGTCTGTCATTCTATGTTGATGGTTTGTCATTAATATTTAATACTTGCCCTTTGAAGCATCAGGACACCTGTCCTTGCCCAGTCATGACTGAGGGGCTAACTGGGCCTCAGTTCCCCTGGTTGATATTGCAGTACCTATTCCAATTAATAGACAAGGGTGGACACATCACCCAAGGCAGCGGGTGGCCTCTGCAGGCAGCCTGGAGGGTCTCTGCTTTGAGGCTTTGAACTGGACACAGCCAAAGGAGCAGAGGTTGACAGGAGGATAGGTGCCCAAAGATCCCCTAAAAGAAGATGGAAGGTGGGAGCCCGAGGCAAAACAAACCCCAAATGAGCAAGCAAGCACCCTGATGTGGAGAGGAAGGAGCAGTCATAGTTGAGTTCAGACTAGGACACCCCAGCCAGGCTAGAGAGCAAACCAGCACAGGACAGAGCTGCAGCCAAGGTCCCAAACCCTGCCCAGGCCATGCAATCCAGCATCCCAGCTTCCTTATTGCTTGGAGTCCTACAATAAACTCTCTTCCCAGAAGGAACCCCTGTGATTTGCATTTGCATTTTAGAAGCTCCCAAATACAGCCTATCTCAGGACTCTTATTGCTTTATTGAGGAAGTTTCCTGGTCCACAGTAGAAATGAAAGTCAGAGACTTATCAGGGATCGAGGAAGGAGAGCAGTCGGACTCTGATAAGGATCAGCCTGGAAAGTACCCTCTCGCATTTACTGGGCTGTTGAGGAGCTTTGTGAGAGTCCTAATGAAAGCAGTTGACTTTTCACTGCCTTCTAATGACTCCAGCAAACCAGTTTTAAGATCATTTGGTGAAGCCATCTGTCCCCTGAGGAATGTAGAGACTTAGGTTTTCTCATGGTGAAGTTCAAATGACCAAATGTTTGAACAGAGCAAAATCAGTCAGCATTTATTGTCCATCCCACTGGAAGCTTCAGGAAGCTGCTCAGCACCATCTTCTCCCTACATCAACAGTTCACCTGACTTACTTTCCTAAATCATCAGAAGGATGGGGAGGGTTCTCAGGGATATCATTCCCAAACAGGGTTTTGTTCTATTGTTTAAATAGCGTGGACTTTTTCCTTTGGGTGCACACATCTTTGAGAGCTAATAATTGTGGAGACTGCTGTAATCACAATCACACTCACTTGCAGCTCCATCGCCCCTAAGAGCTCTCACACTCTGCCCGTTTTAGCCCTGGCATCCTAGTCCTAATCTGCAGTAGTCACTGATGGTTCTCCATGCCTGTGGCTTGGCCTTTTCGAGAAGGTCCTTTAAATGGAATCCAATAGCTGTGAGATCATTGGGACTGGGCATCTCCCTGCGGTTGAGGGTGCCAAGCATCACCCACAGTGTACTGGCAGCCCGCATTCAGTGCTGACCAAACGGATGTAAGGGGGAGGAGTAAGGGAGAGGATGATGGGATGGCAGAAGAGACCAGAGGGCACAGCTCTGGAGTGCTTTGCAGGAACTATTGCCCTTCTCCTGTAGGAGAGACAACAGCCAAAGGAAATAGCAATTGTTTATTTTTATTTTTGTATTATAAGACTTAGCTATACTGTATTGTAGCAAATGGGGAAACAACAGAAGACACTTAACATTCTATGTAGTGCTAACTACTTGGAAGACACTCACTCACACTGTTAAATTTGAACTGGCTCTTCTATACATACAATCCTCACACTTAATTTTTCACAAAGATCACTCCAGTCACATAGTTTGGTCTCATGCTTTTTGATTTTTCTTAATGATAATACATGTGAAACTTTTCCAAATCATTCTTTTTTTACTATATCAATTTTTTGGCGAAGATAAACTTTTTCTTATTTTTTTAATGTCACATACACATTCAAATTAAAACATGTAACCTTAAAAACAAAATAATATTATGATCTATATCTGGCTAACCTATGAAGACACAACACCATTATCTTTCTCAACTGGCATATATTTAGTTCTTTCTAAGCACTGTTCTTCATTTGTTTAATGCCTCCCTCCTCAAAACAACCTTCTAAAATATGGATACTGTTATCACTACAATTATGGGGAAGGCACAGCGAGATTAACCGACTTACGCAGATCACACAGGTGGTAAGCAGCAGAGGCCGAACTAGACCGTTGGGAAACAGGACCAACAGTACTTGCTGATGGGTGGGCACAGAGGATAAGAGAGCAGAGGTGGCAGGGGTGACTTCCAGATTTTTGGCTGCTACACTTGAGGGGCAGAGATATCCCTTGATGAGCTATACAAGAGAAAAGAAGCAGATGCAGGGGAAAGATAAGATTAAGAACGCCAAGCTGTATGCTTTGAGGTTGGAATGACTATGGGGCATGAAAGCAGAAATGAATGGATAAATGAAGAATGAAAAACAAATGCAGGAATGACCAGCCCCCAGTCAAGAATAGTCACAGCACAGCCGCAGGCAGTTCTGCTGGTATAACAGGATGACTGGAGTTAGGGCCACCTGTCACCACCAAAGGCCAATAAAGCAGAGACAGGAATTGAATCTCTAAAGTGTGCTTTAATCAGCTGGCAACTTGGAAGATGGGGGGGATGTTAATACCCTAAAGAAATTTTCTTAACATTTCATTTCCAACTGGCTCGCTCTATCTATCTATCTATCTATCTATCTATCTATCTATCTATCTATCTATCTATCTATCTATCTATCTATCTATCTATCTATCTATCTATCTATCTATCTATCTATCTATCTATCTATCTATCTATCTATCTATCTATCTATCTATCTATCTATCTATCTATCTATCTATCTATCTATGACTAGGTTTCGCTATTTTTGCCCTGGGAACCACAGGCTCACGTTGCCCAGGGTACCACAGACTCAAGCAATCCCCAGCCTCAGCTTCCTAGGTAGCTGGGATTACAGGCACGTGCCACCACACCCAGCTGTTTTTTTGGGACTAGGTCTCGCTACGTGCCCCTGGTGGGACTTGAACCGAGACCCCTGACTCCAGCCGTGGCTTCCTAGGCTGCCACCTACAAGCATGCGCCACCATGCCCGGCTACAACTGGCTTTTTATAGTGAGTTGAACAAAAACAGTTCAGCAGCATTCAGGCCTTTGCTGATGTCAGCAGCCTGTGCGATCCAGTCCCCAGAACTTTCTATCACCTCCTGGATGCCTAACTTCATACTCCCAGGGTGCTGTGACCAGTCTTCTGACAGCACTGGCTCCTGCACTCCTCGAGTGTCTTTGGGTTGGCAATTAACTCAGAGTAAATAGGTCATAAACAAAACATGTATGTGGATTTACCACTCTACCCTGAATAGTGTCTTATCTGACCACCTCTGCCATTTCTGCACTCCTCCAGCAGTGTCTTTGGGCTGGCAATGAGAGTAGATTGGTCATAAACAATGTGTGTGTGTGTGTGTGTGTGTGTGTGTGTGTGTGTGCATATACTGCTCTACCCTGTATAGTGTCTTGTCTGACCACCTCCTCCTTCTGAGCCCCTATCATTGGGTCTGTGAAAGAGGTCATAACCCTAAAGTGTAGAATCGGAAAGAATCACAGTTACTTATAGATATGATTTGGGGACAGATTTTCAAAATGTTTAGCAAGTACCCAGGGCCCAGTCACTTTTCCATCCATCTATGCGAGGGTTCCTTCTGAACCTGGAAATGGGACTTGAGGCAGAGACCATGTCCAGAGTGAGTCCTGCCATGCCAGCACCCTGCTGAGGACAAGCACATTCCTCTGCAGTCAGGGCAGGAGGGGCCAGAGGGGTGGGAAGTTTCTCAGGAGACAAAGGGCTCTTCATGATTTAATTAAAATGCCTATCAAAGGCTTCAAAAGATAGGGGTTAGTTGGGATGAAATAAAAATAGTTGGAGTGAGCATATTACAATTTCATTCTGAGGGTGTCTATGAGGTTCTAATATTAGAGACACAATCCATCACTGTCCTGCCATATTGAGTACTTTTCTGAAGATATCTTCCTGCTTGGGAGGCCTGAGAGCTCTGGTAACTTAATCCTTTGTTTCTCAGAGAGTGAGAGCTGCAGGGGGTAAGGAGTGCCTGATACTGCAAGCTTTCAATTAATACCTGTGGAAAGGAAGAGAGAAGGAGGGAGGAAGGGAGGAAGCAGAGAGTGAGAAGACAGAGGGAGAGATGGAAGATGGGAAGAAGGATAGGAAAAGAGGGAAGAAGGGAGGGAGGGAGGGAAAGAGGAAGGGAAGGAGGGAGTTTAGAATTTAGAATTGCCGGATGTGAAGGTGAGTGAAAAGCTTTGCAGAAACATTTCTCCAGATAACCCCATGACTCCCTTTCTTTCCCTCAATCTCTGTTCATATGACACCTCCCACTGAGACCATCCTTATTTAAAATTAGAGTCCTTCTCCTCCTTGACCCTCCTGATCCCCCTTATCCTGCTCTATGCATCTCTCTAAGAATTTAACTCCACACCCTATGTAATTTAAATATTTACTGCTCCTGTCTGCTAGAATGAAAACCCCAAGAGAGCAGGTATTTCTGTCAGTTTTGCTAATTATGTAAATCCCATACTTAGCATAGTGCCTGCCTCAATAAATATTGGTGGACAAGTGCATTGATTAAGATGGCAGAAAATAAATTGTTATCTTGCAATTGCTTCATCTTCCAAGGAGAGGTGACCCCAAAGATGACCCTGGGTTGGTGGAACCCACCGAGTCAATAGTACACAGGCTCCACAACCCCTATGAACTCTAAGTGCTCAGGAATAAGTCCTGAGTCAGGGGAGGAAATATTCATTTAGCATCAGCTCAAAGACCAAGACTCTCATCCTTTATGTGCTCTTGGACTCAGTGCCTACCAGCCAAGTCCAAAGTCCACACATTGCAGCCATGGTGAGAAATACTGACATCCTCTGCCCATCCTCAGAGTATCAGGGCGATGTGTGCTGGTGCAGCTTTCTTGTCCCACATGGAGCAGAGCAGCTGCCGGGGCTCACATAGCCAGAGTGCAGGCCCTGGGGAGTGGACCAAGGAAAGCCCTGAACAGTAGTCATCTGTCTGGAAAACATGACTCCAGTCTGATGTCTCAGGACTCAGTCCAGGACACACTTTCTCTTTCATTTACAGAAATAAACAACTTGAGTCTCAAAATACTCAGGACTTTCCCCCATTACTGCAGCTGCCAGCACTGGTTTACTTAGTCTGCTGTGGTATAATAATCTGTTTTCCGCTGGAAGCAAAAATTTGGCCTGGCAATATGAAGAGTAATGAAAGCATTTAAAAATGCAAAGTGGGATTCTTTTCTCCAAAGGTACTTTCTTGGAAATCTCCAGTTTTTCCACCAACAGCTGAAAAATCTTGGCCTGCTGTGACATTCTTCTAAGTGTTAAGACTAGAGGATGTGACTGGTGCAAAGAACCCATCTCTGTTCTCTGTATGTTCCATCCTCCCTGGAGGTAATGATATCATGCCACACTATTCCAGCCCCCTGCCCTTCATCTCAGCTTCTAGGGTGCACTGTCTAGAGACTCCCCCCAAATTTTAATACCACAGATGTCCATAACCTTTTTAATGATTAGAACTCAATATTAAATGTAGGTGCTTATTGAAGGCAAAAAGGATTATCTTTTTACCAGATGTTACTGGAACAGTTGGATTTCCACTTGGTATCTAATGAACTTTGACCCCTATCTCACATCAAACACAAAAATTATTTCAAAATGGATCAGAGACCAAGATGTGAAAGATAAAGCAATAAAGCTTCTAGAAGAAAACATGAGAGAATATCTTCATGATCTTGGGATAGGCGAAGATTTCTTAAGCAGAACAAAAAAAACAAAAACAAAAAAACCCCATAAACCATCAAAGAAAAAGAATATAAATTGGACTGGCTAAAAGGAAAAATCCTTTGTTCATTAAAAGACATATTTAAAAGTAAAAAGGTAAAGCATAGACTGAAAGATCTGTCATAATTGTATCAACGACTTGTATTTAAAATATATAACAACCTTTTATAGACCAATAAGAAAAGGAATCAATTCAATTTTTATGAATAGTAGAAAATTTTTCTTTCATGAAAGAGAATATCTAAATGATCAACCAGCATTTGAAACGATGCTCAATATCATTAGTCGTCAGGAAAATGCAAATTAAAATGGGCAAGGAGATTCCACTATGCACCTATCCAAAACTGTTCAACATCTGTTTCCATGCCAGCCTCCACCAAAGACAATGGCTTCAAATCAGAAAGTGCAGAACACACTTGGGTATGATGTTCAAGACACAGGCTGGAAAAGGAAGACAAGTACTGAGATTAGTCTGGGATGTGAATTGAGATTCCCAACTCCCCTCCTATAGCAATTCATTTGCTCACTTAAATCTCCATTTTGAGTTTATTAGAATCTTCTACGTTAATTAAATCTTCTCTTTCTTTTTTCTAAGTTCCTGAAACTTGTCTCTATAAATGGACTATTCTGGGTAGTTTATCAAAATCAAATCATATAATACATGTCCTTTGTGTCTAGTTTATTTCACTTAGCACAATTTTTCCAAGATTCATCCATGTTGTGATATTACTTTACAATTTTTTTTACATTTATGAAACTTAGCTATGTAAAAGAGATCTTAAGCCTCATCTAGCCATTTTAAAAGTGATAAAACTGAGAAGCAGGGTGCCTAACTGATGTGGTCAAGTTGGTAGTGTTTTATTATTTCATTTGGGTGTTTTAATATTTAAATATCAGTGACTTAAAGGGCTTATAGAGCACATGGTGATTCCTCAGAGTCAGTGTCCTCTCTATATCAGAATGCTTTCTCTTGTGATAGACTTAAATTGGCTCAATATAAAAAGAAGAGGAATTTGTCAGAATATGTAAGCATGCAGATGGGGTTTTACCAGATGTACATAAGGTATTAATTCTTAATACCAGGAAATTTAATGCCCCACCTCAGAATGATTCTAGGCTGCTCACTGAACACAGGATCTAAGAGTGCCCTAAGCTCTAAGGACCAACAGAAATTCACCAAGAATAAAGCACTTAAAGATCATCTTTTAACTTTTTTCAAAGAGTATAAATTGGTGATTCTTGTTCAATGTGGGTAGACACCCCTGGCAGCTACCAGAATTTTCAGAGGATGTTTATATAAACATCATTCAAAGGCCTATAGTTTATTAATAGAAACTACTGAAAATAAAGTCCAGCAAATCTCCTTGACTAGAGTAATAATTATCATACAGAGCATAGGAAAAAAGAAAAAACAGTTCTAGAAGTATTATTATAAATGCATTATTGCTGAATGCCACATGACTAAACCTTTCATGAATACTTCATAGATAAGCTGTAGAAGTGTGTACTGGCTCAGAAGAACAGTTGTGGCTAATAGAAACAAGATAGTTCAGTTGAAATACATAAAATCTTTAGTTTTTTCTTTATTATTAAAGTGCATTAGTTGTACGTATAGCACTCAGTAAATGTGTGTGTGTATCTTAGTGGTGGGTAGAGAGATATAGCTGCAAATACAGATAAAGATAGCCACACATCATGAAAATGAAGAAACAACACATTTCTAGCTCCCCAGGGAATTGCTTTATGCCCCTTTCGATACCCTGCATCGGGTTTATTATGATTGTTTTGCCCATGATTGAACTTCATGTCAGTGAAGTAATATAAAGCAGATGCCTCTTTCTTACCTAAAATTTCAGAGCAGTACATGTTTTCCAGTTATATTGGTCACCAATGGCTAGTGATTTTTGATCCTGTTCCACATATTTGTTTTTGTCCATTTGCAGCCTTCATTTTGTCCATTTGCAGCCATTTGGACTTAGAGGACACCCAAGAAACCTGGAGACCAAGTTTACCTCAAACCAGTTAAGCACCCTGCTTCTCAGTTTCATCACCTTTAAAAGGACAAGCTAGCTGGGTGTGGTGGCGCACGCCTTTAATCCCAACCTAAGAAGAGAGGCCGAGAGTAGGAATCTCTGAGACCTCAGATTCAAGACCTTCCTGGGGCAATATAGCGATACCTAATCACAAAACAAAACAAAACAAAAAACATACTAGATGATGTTTAAGATCTCTTCTACATATCTAAATTTCAAATAAATGTAAAAAAATGTAAAGTAATATCACAACATGGATGAATCTTGGAAAAATTGTGCTATATGAAATAAACTAAACACAAAGAATGTATTATATGATTCTATTTTGATAAGCTACCCAGAACAGTCAATTTATAGAGACAAGTTTGAGGAACTTAGAAAAAAAGAAAGAGAAGATTCAAATACCTAAAATCAGAAATGAAAAAAAGCGAAATTACTATTAATTTAGTAGAAAATTTGTAGAGAAGGAAGAATGAAGTTGGGGCCTTACCTTACACCATGTTTAAAAATAACTCAAGATGGATCAAATATCTAAATGTAACAGCTAAAACTATCAAATTTTTAGAGGCTGCATGAAATGGATTTGTCATGATTTCCTGAATATGATGGCAAAACAGAAGTAACAAAAGTCAAAAAATAAATTGGAATTCACCAAGACATTAAAAATTTGTTCACCAAAGGACACAACCTACAGGGTAATAAGGCAACCTAGAGAATGGGGGAAAATATTTATAAATCCTTATATCTGATAAGGAATCAATATTTAGGCTGTATAAAGATCCCCTACAATTCAACAACAAAAACACACAATCTCATTAATACGTGTACAGAAGACTTGAATATTTAATTCATCAAAAAAATATAAAGTGTGGACAATAAACACATGAAAAGGTGCTCAATGTAACTAGTCATTAAGAAATGAAAATCAGTGCTGGGCGTGGTGGCGTGTGCCTGTAATCCAAGTGCTGGGAGGCAAGAGTTCAGGGATTGCTTGAATTTGTGAGTTCGAGACTACCCTAGGCAACATAGCGAGACCTGGTCTCAAAAAAGCAGCTGGGTGCAGTGGCACATGCCTGTAATCTCAGCTACCTGGAAGGCTGAGGGTGGGGATTGCTTGAGTCCATGGGATCGGGACTACCCTAGGCAACATAGCAAGACCTAGTCTTAAAAAAAAAAAAAAAAAAAAAGCCCACTCTCTCCACTCCTTTTCAACATAGTTCTGGAAGTCCTAGCTAGGGCAATAAGACAAGAGACAGACATAAAAGGAATCCGAATAGGGAACGAAGAAATAAAGTTATCATTATACGCGGATGATATGATTCTCTATGTAGAGAACCCAGAAAAGTCAACAGAAAAACTGATTGAAATAATAAACCGATTTGGTAAGGTAGCTGGATACAAAATCAACACGCAAAAATCAACAGCATTCATATATGCAAAGAATCAATCAGAAGAAGAAGAAATTAGAAAAAAACACCCCATTTACCATTGCACCAAAGAAAATCAAATACTTGGGAATTAACCTAACAAAAGACATAAAAGACCTATACAAAGAAAACTATAAAACATTATTAAAACAAATAGAAGATGATGTAAAAAAATGGAAAGACATTCCCTGTACATGGATCAGAAAAATCAACATCATCAAAATGGCTATACTACCAAAGGCCATCTATAGATTCAATGCAATTCCAATAAAGATCCCAATGACATATTTTAAAGAGATAGAACAAAAATTACTGAAATTCATATGGAACAACAAAAGACCCCGAATAGCCAAAACCCTATTGACAAACAGAAGAGAGAACAGAGGTATTACTATTCCAGACTTCAAACTGTACTACAAAGCCATAATACTTAAAACAGTGTGGTACTGGTACAAAAACAGACAAACAGACCAATGGATCAGAATTGAATATCCGGAAATAAAACCACACATATACAGTCAATTAATCTTTGACAAAGGGGCAAAAAACATACCCTGGAACAAGGATAGCCTCTTCAGTAA
>PVHY01034897.1:0-10137 GCA_004024945.1 Uropsilus gracilis
TATACATATATATATATATAATACATTGCTTTTGACATTCTCAAAAGGAATGAGATGATCTGTCTATTGTTTTCCATTTATGTTTACTTTTAATATAAAAGAAACAGCCTAAGAGATAATTGCAATATAAAGGAAAAATAATGATTCATTTACTCTAATCCTTTTCCTGCTTTTTCCCTTTATCCTCTCTCTCTTTTTCTCACTCATATTTTCATTTGTAAGGAGATTAACATAAAGCACATAAAATTAACTAATAGTAGTGCAGCTATTACTGGGTACAGGTAGAAGTTTCTTGAGTTCCTTACCCAAGACTGAAATGAGGACTGTAACCACAGTGGTTGATTTTGAAACGGAGATGTATTGAAATCATAGAATGACAGAAAACCTGGGTGAGGATAACTCAGGAATGAGTGTCTCCTGGAAAAGTAGCATTCTCTCCCTTCTATAGATCACAAGGAGCCTAAAACAAGTGATTCTGCTACTCTACAGGCTTAGGTGAAAACAAGATAGTTTTGGAGCAGCTTGGGGTATGTAGCTACAGTAGTAAACCATGCTTTTTCATGTTTTGCATGTTCAAAAAATGGAAACAAATCTCACCCAGAGGCAGAGTTCTTAGCAATATAATGAAGACTCAGTTGAAGCAAGTTCAGGGTTCACATCAAAATATACCAACTGGGTCCAACTGATCTATATGTGAGCCAGCAACTGTTCCACTTTATGGTCACTAGATTGTTGAGACAACAGACTAAAACAAAGAAGTTACTAAGGACAGAGAGTTACATAATGGTTTACAGTTGATTGTTAAGCAATAATTTATAGGCACTATTGCTATTGTTTTTGTTTCCAAGACAACATGTAAAGAGGAAAAAAATCAAGCACATCCAAGAGGTCTCTTTCACATTTCTGTGCATTTTTATATACATAAACAACTGTGCATATATTCACTAAGTTCAAATTGTAGATCTGCTCTGACAAATATGTCATTAACCCTATGCCCTCAGTAAACAACTTCCCCTGCTCTGCCCCCACAGGGACATCTATCTCCATCAATGTGTTTTGCCTGTTTTGAATTTCATATCATGGGAATCCAGAAGTACCTAATTTTTCTTCCTGGTTTGCTTTGTGCAACATAAAAGCTTCAAGATTTACCCATGTATGAGAGATGTAGTAGTATATGTCATTGGTTACATCACTTCTTGCTTTTCCATCTCTTCTTGATGGACATTTGAGCTGTGTTCAGCTTGGAGTTATTATAAATAAAACATCTATGAACATGCATGTATACGGCTTTTAGAAGAAATATCTACTCATTTTGCTTGAGCACATACCAAGTCGTGACCTTTTCACTTCCTTCTAGGAGAATAATCCAGTAATAGAGTGGTAATATCTATCACACCTGATTTAATTCATCAACTATGCCTGTGCTGAAAGCTGTGGATCTTAGGAAATGTGTATCACTGTGAATTTGATTAGATAGAGACTCCAGTTGAAGTTACCTAGACGTATTATGTACTTTCTGCCATGAGACAGTCCTCAGAGAGCATGGTCATCTTGATTTCACAAATAACACACAGGTCTACCTCCAAGATGAAATTCAAATCTTGTATTTCATATCCCACCCACAAGAAGAGTGTCACAATGTTTAATGAGCAAATTTGGTTTAACAGCATAGTCAAAGATGGTACTCATAACAACTTCTACTGAATGCCCAGTCTGACTCAAGATCTTTGAGGGCAGGAGATGTCTAGTGATAATTATAACAACCATGGTTATCAGTTTTCTACAAGAAAGAAAAGAAAATCTTCAACCTGCTAGCCAATTAACTCATTATAAATACCATGCTTATCTATATCCCCTCCCCCTTTATTTTTAGAGCTTACCATAGGGTCGTAAAAAGAGACCATAAGCCAACTATCATAGATTATGATCAATTTCAGAACAGAAATGTAACTCAATATCTTGGAAGGACAGAAAGTGTACCTTGAAATTTCTGAAGAGCTTCAAAAAAGAGCAAACATTGAACTTGGCTTGGCAGATGGGATGGTCTTTCAGTAAAGAATGTAGGGTGTACTGACAGAATTCTGAGCATTAGTTATAGCCTGAGCAAGGCTCTAGAGATGCAGATGTAAATCCATGAAAATAATATTCAAATACTTGCAAGCAGAATGTGTAATTAAAAGAGAAGATATATAGTATTAATGGTAGGAATAGAATAATAGAAAAAGTAGTTTGAGAATAGAATAGAAATAGTAGAAATAAAAATAGAAAAAGTAGTTTGAGAAAAGTGTCCAACATATCTTACGAGAAAATAAATAAAGAGGAGGTGAAGAATAAGGAAAGCAAGCAGAAAGGGTTTCAATTAATTAGTGATAATGATGATACCCCTCTGACATTTCAGCAAGCACTTAGTTTAGTCAGGTTAGGCTAAGTTGAGTGTGATGACAGATAAGCCTCAGTATCTCTGAGGTATAAAACAACAAAAATTCACTAATCAATTGCTGCAGTCACCTTCCAAGCAGAGTACAAGTTCCCAACAACTTTTAAAAGACCTTACAATTGCTCAGAAGGTAAGTACTCTTAACTGCCACCAGTCAGAAGTGGTACCTAATAATTCTTCCCAGAACCTACTGGTAAAAAGTGTCATGGGCCACACCTACCTGCCAGAACTGGGAAATAGAGCCCTCCAGGTGCCCCACAAAGAGTGGAAAAATGAATAGAATATAATGCACAAATTCATGAGTTATAATTTTATTTGACCCACTTACTGATGACATGAGCATGCTGGAAAGTCAAACATTTCTCTAACACGTCTCGCCTTATAACTTTAATTTGTAGTTTGGGTTTCAGAACAAAACTTGCTTTTCACATCTTCTGCAATTTAATTATTTGGGTTAAAGTGGCCTTTATTTAATATTCACTTGGGAGAGGAAGGAATATTTTTAAATAGCAATTATGTTGATTTAGTAGCCAAACTGTTAAATAAATAAAAAAAAATCAAAAACTTAAAAAAAAAACAAAAAACCTTGCCTTGTGGTATGGCTTGCAGCCAAACTCCAAAACTGCATTTGTTTTTACACAAAGAAAGCAATTTCTTTGCACTGCAACCTCTACCTTGAATCACCTCACATAACCCTGCACCACACACTCACATGTCCATAAAAATGAACACCAAGGGCCTCTACTCTTTCCTTCCTTCTCATGTTGACTTCCTATTCTTTGGGACTCAACCCTACAAGCCTAGAACATGTGTGTTCCTACTAAGGATTTTAATCTAAGATGCATGGCTGCCTCAATAGCTTCTGGTTTATATTTGCTCTCCCAGTTCTCCCCAAATTTTGAAAGGATCTGCCAGCCCACCAGAATTCTATCTCTTGTCAGGCAGGGAGATCTTTGAGAAAATTTTTCCTTTATCCTTCAATAGATCCTAGGTGAACCTAAAGAGTTCATACTGTCAGTCAACACAAGTGAAAACTGGGGGGAAAGAGCTGAAGTCCACATCCAGTAGCAGGGCCAGGAGGTCCCACTGCAGGTCTTATCATTTACTGGAAAAGAAATCAGCTCTTTAGGAAGATCATCAAGAATATACTCACTCCTTAGAGCTCCCTTCAGATTTCCAGTGCATGGTTCCAGGGCTACAGTATTCTCAGCATCATATAATGCCACATGTCTAAGCCAGCACTAGGTTAGGCCATTACCTGACCCAGGGAATGGGTGTAAGAGACCAAATGAAATGCATCACTGCTACTCCCAGGTTGTCCAGCACGTTCTCATGGGAGCCACAGGCTCCAGGCAGAGCTGGGATGGGAGCACATCTTGGATTAGGTTGGCCCCCAGTCCACACCAGAGCCTGGACAGCTGTCCCCACTCAAGGACCCATCTGAGGACACCCCCTCCCCCTGCATCGCTGGCTTCCAAATCTGTTGGGGTTTTTTTCCCTTTCAATTTGTTTGTTTTTATTTCCTAATCTTTGACGGCATATTTATTCTGTTTTAAAAACACTTAAACCCTTGTAACTCTGCCTGATTTATATGTTCCGTGTCTCTGATTTATGCTGGTTTTAATTGCTTTCCTTTTGCCATCTATGCTTTTACTATCCATCTTTCTAACCAAAGTTTGTTTTTTTCCTTTTTAAAACCTATTCGTGAAAAAAATGGTCATTTCTTACTAGCCTTTGCTTATAGTTATTTTAAATTTATTTCATTTTTTCCAGCTCCATGAGGATTTTTCTCTTTCTTGTTTCCCTTAATTTGTGATGTCAGCACTGGTTTTAGATCAATTTTTTTTATCTCGCTAGTTCTGGTTCTCTTTTTCTTTGTGGAGATAGTCTTATAACAAATTCTTATTTTAATTTATAAAAGGTAACAATAAATGTGTTGCTTTTTGTTTTTTCACTTTTCTAATGAATTTTTTAAGCAGTTTTACTCTAAGATTTCTTTTTTCCAGTTTTGTCAATTTGCTGGCATTCCCTTTGTCTTTTTTATTTGTCTTTATTTTGAATACTTAAACATATAAGTTCTTATTTATGTCATTTAAACAAATATTTTCTAAATTCTAAATATATGAGATTATGGTCACAATGTTGTATATTTTAGACAATTCTAAAATTACACATTACTCAGCATTTCTATTTTGTTAAAACTTCACATGCTAACATGTTCTTTAGTGTCATTTCAATTCTATTTCAATATTGTAATTGATATCAAGCATATTAATAGAATACTTTTTGGAGGATCTTGTTTATTCGACTCTTTTAGTTGGATTAAACAATCTGTTAGCTAAAACACTCCCATGTTTTTCAAAGTGCAACCTAGAGGAAACTTTAGAAAGAATAACTCTTGGAAAGTTCTGTGAGTGGACTCAGCAGAGTAAGTCAAACTAAGCCTTTGGTTTCTTTGGTGTGAAAGCTAGGACAATAATTTGGTTCCATCCTCAGCAGTGTAAGATTTTGATGGATTGTGTATTAACATAAACCATGTTCTTATTATTTTTTTTGGATTTTTTTCAATTTGAATTCTTTACTATATAAATTATGTAGTAAAGACATACTCTTTACTATATATCTTCTAAAATGACAGATTGAGATCCTCATAGAAATCACAAGATATATCTTGATCCTGTCAATTGAGAGAACATAACAAATTGGACCAGCTGAGGCAGAATTTCTCAAAAAAGGTATAGGGACTGGAAGTCCAAGTGTCACCTGGGGAGCATACCTAACATGGTGCCTGTCAATATTCCCCTAGGATGATGTGTGCCCAAGAAAGTTAGGGACCTGTTGCTGATAGGCAAATGCTTTAAAGACCTCTTCTCTCCTATTGCCCTCTGTCTCCCACCTGTTCTGATTCCACCCCCAGTGAGAAGGTATGAATGTGAACCCTGTCCCTCACCCTGAGAGGCACAAGCAGGTGTAGTCTGACTCCTTAGACTGGAGGTTCCAGGGCAGCCTCCATAGACCTACTCTTCATCCAGAATTGGGCCATGTTACCAAGTCCTGAACAGACAAAAGAGCATGTGAGATGTCTAGCACTTCCTGCAGATGTGTAGGGAACTCAGGCCTGAGAATTTCCAAAATCATTGAGCAGACACTGCAGCATCTACACAGGCAGCTGAGTAAATGGGGAGGATGCTTGTTAGAGGTTCCAAACACATCTTTGGTCTAGATCCTTTTGGGTTCCTCACGAAGAGCTGAATGATAGAAAATATTTCCCAAGAATGTAGTGTTTGATTAAAAAAGGAAAAGAGGCCAAATAAAATATACTAGAAGAAGATTTATGCCTCAACTTTGAAGTGTCACATGAAACTAAAAGGCATATTCTCCTTAATTCTCTGTAATCTGGTGTCAATCCCCAGCACCTATCAAAGTTGATCTCTTGCAAAGACTATTAATGACCTGATACAGCTGTGTTAGTTTGCTACGGCTGCCATAGCAAAGGACTCAGACTGGGTGATTTAAATAATAGACATTTTCTCATAATCCTAGAGCTGGGAAATGAGATCCAGGTATTTCATTTCTGAACCCTCTATGTGAACTTTCCTCTGTGTGTATCTGTGTTCTACTCCTTTTTTATTATATAAATAATTTATTTATATATGTATTTCACATCATTGTAATCCCCCACATCAAAAAAATAGGCAACAACAAGTGCTGGCAAGGATATGGAGAGAAAAGAACACTCTTACACTGCTGGTGGGAAATAAACTGGTCCAGCCACTATGGAAAGCAGTGTGGAGGACCCTCAAACTAATGAAAAGGGAACTACCATTTAACCTAGCAATTGCTCTTCTGGGGATCTACCCAAAGAAGACCTCAATGTGGGTACAAAGGGACACCTGTGCTCAGATGTTTATTTCAACACTATTTATAATGCAGGGGCATGGAAACAACCCAATGACCTCAAACAGACAAATGTATGAAAAAGATGTGGTATATATACACAATGGAATATTACTTATCGATTAAAAGTGACAAATTTGATGATTTTATGGTAACATGGTTGTACCTAGAAGAAATCATATTAGCAGAAACAAGTCAGAAAGAAAAAGACAGAAACCAAATGGATTCTAATCTCTTCTTATCAGGACACCAGTCATATTGGATCGAGACAACTTCAGTAACTTCATTTTACATCAAGAGCTTCTTTAAAATCCCCACCTCCAAGTAAAGTATATTCTGGAATTCTTGGAGTTAGGCTTTAACCTGTGGATTTTGGAGAACACACTCCAGCCCATGATAACTGCCAAACCGAAAGGCATGGTGTTCACTGACAGCCCGCTCAGTCTGTTTGTAGCTCCATGCTACCTGTGGAGCACCTATCCTCTGTTGAGTCCATAATTAGCCTGGGAGACCTTTTCTGCTGCAGCATTTCCTTGTCTCCTCTGACTCATGTTCCTCTGGCAGTTGCAAATGCTATCTACAGCATTATTCTCCATCCCTGGCCCTCAACCCTCCACCCTTTGTGAAGGGGTGAGTATCTTTTAGAACTGCTTGTTACCAGTTTTCTTTGGTCTTTTACTATTGTATATTATATACCATGATAAGAACCTAAAGAAAAAGATTATACTTAGCCAAAAGCCTTGGCAAAAAAAAAAAAAAAAGCACACATTATCCAATCTCATTTTGATACCATGATCATCACATAAAAAATGTGATTTCAAGGAAAACTCACTTTTTAACCTTTTAACTTGGACATGAATGATGAACATGAATGAAAGAATGAAAGTAAAACAGAAGCAAAATTATTTTTCTCAAATGGAAAAATTAATTTTGCATCATGAAAGTACTGGACATGTATGATATGAAATTCACAACAACCTGAAATCTAATAACAGGGAATATCAGTTTAGCCAGAGAGTCACATCCAGTATTATCCAAAGATATTCTTGGATAATATTGGAAATGTTTGGAAAACCATTCCTTCCAACCCTTTCCAAAGGACACCAAGAATAATGTTGCCATTTTAGATATTTGGTTTTAGAGTATCTTTGCAGAAGTTTCTTCTTTTTTGCAAGTGGGCAATATCTTTCTTTATTCCTTGTTTTATTGCTCCATCACCTCATCCTTTTTGGTTCTCCACAGTATCTATGATTTTGTCTTTGATATTTGCCCTAACCCATGGGTGAATGAAGCCTCTGGAGGCTCTGAGGAATCCAATGACCAGCAAGAAAGGGGAAAGTTCAGGCATTACCAGAGTGAGTTCTAATCAGCCAGATGTAAGGTATCAATACACACTGCTACTCAGACTTGTTCAGCATTTTCCAGATCAGCAAGATCATTAAGGCCATTTGGCATCATGATCCCTTCCATGGTATATGGTAGTAGGAGAAATAATGAAGTAAGAAAAATGTATTTTTTATTTTAAATAATTTATATATACCATTGTGATCCCCAGGGGTCACCCACCACCTCCCCTCCCTGGCCACTCCAGCTGGTCCCCCTCCCCCCGCTAGTTGTATACTTTGGTTGTCCATATATTTTTGAAACCGCTTAGTTACTGTCTTTAAAAAGATATACATCAGAAAGCAAAACCAAACAAAAAGCCATCAAGATGTCTGACAAGAATGCCTCCAAAGCAGGGTCCCAGCTGAGGGGCAGTCATGATACAAACCATGTAGGTCAGTTATTTTATACTTGCAGAACACCTGCAAGAGTTGAAATATTTGTGGCAAAGCAAAGTGTTGATTTATTTGATGAAACATCTTGTAGGAACAGAGAAACAGCCATGGTAGAGAAAAGTGAAGATCTCCTCAGGACCGTGCTGACGGAGGTGACATGATGCAAATACACTCGACTTTCAGCTTTGGCAAAAGATACCCATGAGTTATGCCTTCCTTCCTTCCTTTCCTACCTCTTGTGTCACCTAGTTAGCTAGCCTCCTTGAGCTTTGGTTTCTCTTCATTTCTCCAATATAAATGTTAAAGTCCTCATAGTAGCTGATGCTTCTACAATTTCTACAGGGAAGGGTGAAAGCAAATGGACAGCATTTGGAGAAAAATCTTTACCTTGCAGTAATATTTCCACCCACCACCAATTTTATAAGAGAAGTGATTTTGTCTTTCACAGACCACAAAAGAAGTTGTGACTTGTGAACACAGAGGGATACCATTCAGCTTGAAAAGAGAAGCACAGTGTGCCTAGCACCACTCCTGACTCAATGAAGAAGGCAGCCATCAACTTAGCCGTGCTTTGCAAAATCAGCCTTTCCCCAGGGACTTACACTATACTAGCATCTGCCATTGGTATGTGGCACCTCAGTTCCACATATGAGTGTGAGGCTACAATGAAGATGCTTCTCTGTGCCCCTCTCACCTACCTTTATCTCTCCTCCCTGACAGCCTGACCACAGGCAGTTGTTGCCACAAGAAGGAAGACTGCTCCAAACCTCTGATTTCTAGGAATCTCAGTCTTGATTCCAGGAATAATATTTGTGACAGATACTATGGTGATACTACGATAGCTGGAAGCTGCACTGCTCTGCATCTCACAGGCGAAGTTTTCACATGTTGTCCTTAATTAGGTTCAGTCCCTTCTACTATTTAATAAATTATTTTTGGTTTGAGTAGCAGAACTCACTGTCCTTAGAAAAAATTCCTATCACTCTGATTCTCCTTGCCGCATATGTGAAGTTCTGGGCTGAGATTCCTCAGTATCCACCTTCTTCAATGAACTGAATTAGGAAAGATAGATCATCCAAAGATGGAAGGTGAATATTCCCTTGAGCGACAGCCCCTTTCTATAAACCAAGTGAAGAAAGGGACATCACATGGGTTCTGATATGGCTTTTTGAACCTTGATCATTGTGTAACTCCATTATTTGAGTCATTTTGTGAAGTCTTACTGTCAAAAACAAAGACAATTGCATGTATGCATATGAATGCATGTATTCAACAAACATGTATTTCACTCAGCATGTCCCAGCCTTCAGCAGAGTCTGAAGTTCTAAAGATTTCAATAGATTTCAATAAGGGGCAGAGGAAACTTTTTTGTATGTAAGAATTTAGTATACATAAAGAATTCATTAAAAAAAAGAGAGATGTGAGTCACTTTATATCAAAAATATGACTTGTAGTTTATAACCAAAAATAAAAGATTCTTACAACAATGTAAGATAAGTAAAATAAATTTTAAAAAAGTAAAATAAAAATATCTGTTTTCATAATAAAAACAAAAGTTAAATAAATTTCCAAAGACTCATACATTTCATTTCAAATTTGTTATAGATGTGATTTTTTTTTATGGTGGGAAAAGTGCTGGCTATGCATAGAACATTAAAATAAATTAAATTGGGACCAGAATAAATATTAAAACTTTTTAAATATCCTTACAAGCCTTAAATACCAAAAAATTATTGGAAACCATTTGCCACTCACATATTCAAATAAAAAAGAAACCAGTCATGTTCAGAAACCTCAAATAAATTGTTTACTACCTAATATTTTTAAAAATGCAAAGCTTGGGGATTAGACAGAACCAGAGGAGAAAATATAAAAGGCAATAAAAATATAGAGAATGGATCTTGCAATTATTTCCTTTACCTATGACCTATTGCTACCTTTATGAAAATTATATTCCCTGTGAAGATTCTTCAGCCTTCCCTCTGGACCCCACGGCTATATGAAAGCTAATTTATCCTATTTGAT
>PVHY01034898.1:0-10125 GCA_004024945.1 Uropsilus gracilis
GGTTTAAGACTTCGGGGACTTGCCTGCTTGTTTTTCTTAGTCCCTGAAAGGTAGTTTACAATTCCAAGGGATTTCCTGTCTTGTCTACTGAGTCACCACTCGGAAACATGACAGATAAATGTGTTGTTTTTGCCCAACTGCCTCTGCCCCTGATTCCATCTTGACTTTGTGTTTTCCTTTGCTGGGTGTGACTCTTTGAATCACAGACACCCAGGGTGTTGGATGGGGAGATCATTGTATCCAAGCACCCTGCCCCTCTCAGAGGCAGAGAGGAAAGATGAATGAAGACACGCGGGTGGTGCCTGAGAGCACTTTAGGCCTAGTGGACAAGCATATCGTTATCATAGCTGGATTTCAATAAACTCTACTATTGAGGCTCCCTCCTTTTCCAGTGGGGGAGGAAAGCCTCAGAGATGTGGCTGCTGCCGATTACAGAACTGTAAACCATGAGAGAGGAGATGAACTGGACCAACCATCTGCTCAAGTCTGTTCCCACCAAGGAACTTCTCCATTGTCAGTGACTGAGAATTCGGTACCCAACACCAGAGGCCAGAACTAAGCCTCAGAAGCAGCATCATTTGACAGTCACCAGAATGGATGGACAGCTACAAAATGAGGAGACACAGAACTCAGTGACCACATGGGAGAAAAGGAGAAAAGGAGACAGTCTCCTCCACCATAGGAAGCGCCAAGGAGCCTGGAGAACCATGCCACTCACCTGCCCTAGAAGAGGTTCCTAAAGTGCTCAGCCTGGGTACCGCATCCTAGTTACTGAGATCTGAGCAGCCTGGTCTGCTGTGTTCCAGGAGTGCAGGTCCTCACCCAGGAAAAGGACATTGCTCCAGAAAATAGAGACCAGTGGGCAAAGCATCAACTGTATGACTTGCAGCAAGAGAGGAGCTGGGGTGCCTGGAGTGGGGAAGGGGGCAAAGGGGAGTGGCGTGATGGTATAGGGGTGCATCACTGATGGGAGGGCCATACCTAAGGGGAACAGTCGCTATACAAATAGGACTGATTTTGTATGAGAAAAGAAAAATGCTACAGTTGCCTAACTGAGGCTAAGTGGATGTAAGTAAAATAGTCACTGAAGGACTAGCTGAAGCAAATGAATTCATTGGATATTAACAAAATGATGGAAGTAGAATGGGAATGAGTGAAGTGGAAGAAATGCCACACTGATGAAGGAGTGAGTGAGCCCGAAAGAATACATGAAGAGATATGGGCACCAGTGGAATCTTTGGGGTCATTTCCTTACGAACTCAGAATGATTCCCAGTGCTTGCACTGCAGGGCAGAAAGTCATCTGGCCCACAAAATAAGGGCCTGGCCTCCCCAGCCACCATTTACCAGGTGGAATTAATGTGGAATTTTTACCGGGTGGAATTTTTGTGCTGAAAAAAGAGAAAAAAATTTCTCTTTTTTCCCTAGGTCAGAAATTTCTCTTCAGGGGCAACTGAGCCCACCATTTAAAACGAGTGTCTTGGGGCCAGTGTGCCTTCTCTCCCACCCGCCTGACTCATAGAGAGGAGGGTCTTGTGGGACCAGATGGGATCTTTGGCTTCTCATGGAGATCCCCAAATGCCCTCTTTTTCTTGGCAACACCCTGGGCCCAACCCAGGACTGAGTAATAACAGGGAAATCACCCAGGATGGAAGTTGAACAGGCCTAAGTGACCTTGGGCAAGTCCCTTCCCTCCCTCACTGGGTCTCAGATGCTTCGTCTGATAAACAAGGTCAAGTCCACATCATTTGTGTGTTCCTTCAGAATGTGTCTACTGAATTCCTGCGACATCCTAGCACTTGCTTAGCATGAGGGTAGATAAATAGAGCAAGTGACTCGGTGTATGGACTAACCCACAGTCAGGCGGCTAGGAAAGAGTGCACACTGGACACAGAATCATTGCTGTTTCCTAAGTGCCAGGGGACATGGATAGTTCCTGCCAGACCTGGGTCCCCAGAGTGTGTCAGCCTACAAGCAGGGAGACTCAGGGACCTGGTGAGGTCGCAGGCTGCACCCAGTCAGGTGTTGACCCTAAAGGCTCAGCTCCAGCTCCCTCCCCAGTGCACTGCAAACCTGGAGAAGGTGGGATTGAACTAAATGGGAAGCAGGTTTCAGTCCCTGAGCAGATGCCAGCTGGAGTAGATGGCTTCTCTCTCTGAGGTGCTCCTTCATCAAAGGAGGTTGGTGCCCCCAAGCTCCCCAGGAGGGTTCCGCAGGTAATAGTATGGTCCATTCTCTAAGAGGGATGGAGGGGCTGGACCTCTGTGCCCCTCTGGGGACACCCCTCTTCTCACCTCCCTGGGACGGCCCCTGGGACAGGCTCTTTTGCTGACCCAAGAGGTCTTGTTCCAGCCCTTTCTTGATCCTGTGTGACCGTGGGGGTGGGCTTTCCTCCTTCCATGCAGAGCCCTTCAGTATCTCTGCCCTCCTGATCCGACCTTGAACTTGGTGTGGAGCCAAGACAGAGAGGAGACTGGTGGGCTGGAGCCATGGGTGGGACTCCTGGGGAAAGCTTGCCGGGGCAGCAGGTACTTCCTCCTTCCCATCAGCGGGTCAGCACTACAGCTGCCCTCTCCTGCCTGACCTGCCAGAACAAGGCCACATCCTTCCTCCCTTCTAGGAGGCAGGGCTGAGTGGCTTCCTAGAAGAAGGCGGGTAGGACCAGCCCAGCGTCAGACGCACCCAGGGAGGGAGGAGGGAGCTGGCCGTGGTGAGAGCATGGGAAGGTCTGGAGTCTGAGGACAGTGCAGGGAAAACAGGTTGGCCCACATTCTTGGCAGGCCCCAGGATTCCAGGCACTTTCTGTTTTGCCACTGCCAGCCAATCAGGAACTCTGCTCAGAGCTGCGTGCCAGGAAGCCTTTCCAGCTGCTGCACTCACTCTTCCCGGCAGGCAGCCCAGATGCTTGGGGAAGGCTGCCTCTGCTTTGCAGGTGAAGAGGAGGCAGATGAGGGTGCAGAAAGGCGGATGGAAAGAGTTAACCTGTGTTTGAGAACCTGTTGTGAGCAGGTGCTTTGCACACGAGAGTCATTCCTCCTTCCCTACCCTGCGAGGCCATAGGTAATGTAGATGGAGCAAACTCTGCTGGTGAGAGCACTTGCCCTGGGCCCAGAACTAGGGAGCACAGAACTGAGGTGTCAGCCCCAGGCCCCAGGCCTATAGCACCAAGACCCAGAAAGGTTCAAATGACCCACAGTCACCACCAGCACATCAAAGCTGGTTTGCAAGCTGAGCCCAACGCCCCCATGCCTGCCTTTCCCACCAAGTTACATCGTCTCCTTTTCATGGAGTAACTGACTGATGCCAAGTGACTACAAATACGTATCAAAGACGAAGGACCAGGACAGAGAGGCCATGACTTTTATGACTATTATCATTAACACCTGTTATTAATTGCTAATGACAGGGCCACTTTTGCCCTTATTGACTCAGACAGGTAGGGATCAGACTGTTTCTTTGATAGTTGAACCCAACACATGGCTCCTCTTCTTTGGGCTTTATTTCCGGATGAAATAAAATTGTTTTACTCATTTATCATGTACTCATTCTCTTCACGGCAACTAACTGCAAGAAATGATCCAGCATTTCCGTTCGTGATGAGGGCCATTTGGGGGAAGCCTGGTAAGTCTGTCATGTAGAGAAGGTACTTGGGAGCTCACTGTGGTTACTGGGAAGGTGTCTTGGTTTTTAGGAAATACACACTGAAGTGTTAGGGGTAAGAAGGCATCCTATCTCTAACTTTAAATATTTCAGAAAAAGCACACACCTCTCAGAAAAGCACCCACACAGAGGAGTAAAGCAAATGTAGTAAAATGTTAACAGTTGGAGAATTTGGATGAAGGGGTTGTTGGGATTCTTTGCATCGTTCTTGTGATTTTCCTGTAAATCTGAAAGGATAACAACTCCCCAAATTTAAATAAAAACATTATTCTCTCTGGGAAAATTAGTGAACCCAGGATATGAGCTCTATCTACAGTGGTCCCTCCACTGCTTGGTGGTACCCATCCCCTTTCTCTCAGGATGGCATCTAGGCCAGAGGAGCCTGTCACCCCATCCATGGTCTTGGCCTTGACTTGATGGCGCTACTGGCTGCTTGTCCCTCCTCTGCTGACAGGAGCTGGTCTTCTGTCAGCCTGGCTTCAGTCTCACAATCTCACTTCAGAGCTCCACTGAGCCCCTGACATCTGTGTCCTTCTCATTGTGACCCCCAAGTCTCTCACCATCAATGTCTTATCAGTGGAAACTTCTGGTGCTTTTCTTGACCCCCAAGGCCTTGGGGGAATTGGGCACTTGTATGAGTCAGTCCCATTAAGAAAAGGGAAACCGAACTGGTGGTGATTTCTTTAAGAGAGAGGATGTTAATATAAGGGATTCAGCAAGTGGAAATATAAACAGTGGGATGCCAGAGGCAGTGACTATGGGAGCTAGGATGGGGTGGGAGGTCAGGGCAAGGAGTTGAGGTTTTATTTATTTATTTTTGTTTTAGACTAGGTCTCGCTATTTTTGCCTGTGCAACTGCAGGCTCATGTTGCCTGGGGTACCACAGACTCAAGCAATCTCCAGCCTCAGCCTCCCAGGTAACTGGGATTACAGGTGCACACCACCACACCCAGCTATATATTTTTGGAACTAGGTCTCACTATGTGCCCCTGGCAGGACTTGAACTGTGATCCCTGGCCCCAGCCACTGCTTCCTAGGCTGCTGCTTACAGGCATGCGCCACCATGCCCGGCCCCAGAGTGAGGTTTTAGATCCTAGAGGCTGGGATCCCAGGCTGGGAACCCTGAGGAGGGCACATCTGTGGTCAGTGCTGGTATGACTGAGGGGTCATGTGAGGTTGGTTCCAGGAATGTGGAAAAAAACCTGGAAAGTTGGAACTCATTGTCAGGGTAAAGGACTGATGTGAGGTGATGCTGACAGAAGGAACAGAGAATGGGAGTTGGCACTGCCTCCTTCAGTATCCCCTCTTGTCAAGCAGGCCATGGAGCCAACTCATAAGACAAAGGCGGCTGGCATTTCTGGCAAGACAGAATACAGAGTGGTGGGTTTGGGGCTGAGAGCTAATAGCTTTATGACTGGTGCTGAGAGAGGGCTGGGGAAAGGGGTGGAGCTGGGTAGCATGAATTCAAGGTTTTCTCTCTCTAAATAAGCCTCATTGCACCTCCATTATGGTCTCCGTGTGGGTCCAGGGTCCACCATGAAGAGGTGTCCCAACCATAGGGCAAGAGTGGGTGTGCAAAGAAAGGCACAAACCCTTTGCCTTGGTGCCATCTATCTGTCCCCACTGGGTGTTCGTCTGGGAAGATTCAAGGGGCAGATTCCAGCTCAAATCCCATGTTCTTGTTCTTTCTCTCTTAGTGTCTCCACCCAAGCAGGAAAAGCGTCCCTTATCTGACTAGAGAAACTGCTCTCTGACATCAGTAAAACTTTTATTCTCTGCTTCTTCCAAATCTCATTCTTACAGAGAAGACGCTAGCATTCTGCAAAGTTCTTTTTCTCTCTCTCATGTATATTGACTCCTACAATTGGAAGCCTGGCTCTTCAAAACAATTTTGCTTTGGACATTTTAAGAGTCTGATATGACATTCAGTGCTGAACAAAGACTTCTTTCTCCTGCATTGTGTTCCACCACCCCCTCAGACAGCGATGGGAGGCCCTTAAACAGCAGGCAATATTTTGGAGAAGAGAAAAACCTTAGTTAAAAAACTGCAAATACTATCCTGCTCTGATAGTAGGACTAGCTATGTCACACCAAGTGCCAGCAGTGTGCCTGGTGCCCTGCTAAGCTGCGTGACCTACGTCACATCCGTCCCCTCAGCAGTCCTGTGAGAAAAGTGTGTCGGACTTTGGGACTTCAGCGCCTTAGCTTTACCCACTGTGTTCTGCTGCCTTCTGGGGCCAAAGCCATCCTTTACCTTTCCGAAAAATGATGCCTGAGAGGGGGCCTAAGATGAATGAATACAGGTTCCAGAATAGTGTAATCTTGAATGAGCTATCGAACCTCACTCACTTTATATAAAATGGGGATGCTGTACGGGAGGTACATTTTAGGCACAGTGCCTGGAAAATAACAGGTATTTGATAACGGGTGATATTATTAATAATAAATAAACACCATTCACTTTATTCACCAGTTGCTGAGTCAGGCAGAAGGCTAAGCACTTTACATGAGTCCATTATGTTATCAGGAGAGAGGGACAGGCTTCTTTTTATTTTTTTTAACTAAAAATTATTTTCCAACTTTTCCTAAACTAGAGAAAAACTTTTACCTCTTTATCCAATACAAAGTGGACAAAAGTCTTTTATTAACCCTTAAGCTTCCACACACTGGTCACCTTTGTTATTCAAATACCTGCTGTTTGCCCACCCCAGGCTCCTCTCTCCCAAACTAAAGAAAAAACTTTTTTTTTTTGAGACTAGGTCTCGCTATTTTTGCCTGTGGAACCGCAGGTTCACATTGCCATGGTACCACGGACTCAAGCAATCCCCAGCCTCAGCTTCCCAGGTAGCTGGGATTACAGGCATGCGCTACCATGCCCAGCTATTTTTTTGGGACTAGGTCTCGCTGTGTTGCCCCCGGTGGGACTCAAACCACAGTCCCCAGACCCCGCCATGACTACATAAGCTGTTGCTTACAGGCATGTGCCACCGTGACCAGCCAGACCAAACTCTTAAAGTGATCAAACTATTTATTATTGTAAGCAAGTAAGAAAGTGATTACCTAACTATGCACTACAAGATAAGCATGTGAAACCCTGCTTACCCCATTACATGTGCACAAAATAAACATGAAAAAACCCCAGTTACCCCACCACATGTCCAATTAGTCTGAGTTCAGCAGCATGTGTTGAAAAAGCAGACCATTCCTCTTTTCCTCCTTTGGCGTCTGTTCTGGCTTCCTCCAAACACATGGTCCAAGACTTGGTACTCTTCTTCTCTTTTGGTGTCCTCTCAACTTTAGGCCGGAGAAAAACTCCAAGGTAAAACAGGAACCAACAGCAGGTCCATATTCCCAGACTCACAGCCTCTCCAAAATCATCTGTATTAAACTAGGTAAGACAAATTCCAACACAAACTTCAAATCTCCAAACTCTTCAGACTCCTTCAGCACACACCATCAGCATATGCATGCCAAGGCTATAAGTTCACCAAAGGCCACAGGCCATGATTACTGGGCCTCCATTCTCCTCCAAATATGGCTGACCCTTTCTTTTCCAGTTTCCTTTTCTGTCTTTCTCCTTGTTTTCCCACTCTCTGGGCTTGCGAGCCCTGTCAATTATCTCAGATCACAAAAGCTTTGCTTTTTTTTCTCCTCTTCTATCCTTCTGAAAGAAAACTATTAAAATTATGAATTGCTTTTTTTTTTTTTTGAGACTAGGTCTTGCTATATTGCCCAGGGTAGTCCCGATCCTGTGGACTCAAGAGATCCCCAGCCTCAGCCTCCCTGGTAGCTGGGATTACAGGTGCCCGCCATAGCTCCCAGCTGCTTTTTCGAGACCAGGTCTCACTATATTGCCTGGGGTAGTCTCGAACCTGCAAACTCAAGTGATCCCAGGCCTCTTGCCTCCCAGCACTTGGATTACAGGTGCACCACCACACCAGGTTGAAAACGGAATTCTAATGACAGGTCAACCTAAACTTTTCTCACCTGGGCCTGAAACAATCAAGTCAGAAATTCAATTCTCCATAATACTGCCAGTTCTTCTTGAAATTTACAATTCTAAAGCAAAAGGGGAAGTATCTTATATTTCCTGGCTATGAGGTGTTACAGCTCATATTTCCTAGCTACACAATGTTACTTATTATGTCACTATCAATGCATAACATCAGCTATGTAAATGGGAGATACCCTCCAACAATTATTTCCCTCCTTCACAATTTCCCTCCTTCATGCCGGGCACTCCCAGCTCCCCACCAGCCCCACTGGGAAGTCCCCCAACTTTGGTTTTGTTCATGTTCTCCCCAGGTCACAGCTCTGAGAATGAGTCCCCATTCTGTGACTAGTACCAGCCCACAGGCACATCCACGCACAGGCTGCATGTGCTCTGGGAGGACTGGACATACCCTATGGCCTGTCGCTTTCCTGCCTTGTGCTTCTTTTCATTCAGACGTTTGAGTGTCGTATCAACTACAGTTCACAATCTTTGTGAGTCAGAATATGTTGGAGAAATTTGAAGTCTTTGTGATTTTCTTCTTTACCATGCTGTTTCTATACCATTATTTGGAAATGAACTTAGATTTAGAGAAGAGTTGTAAAGATGGTACAAGGGTGAAGGGTCTCTGAGAGCTGCCTTAGTGCTTACATGTTTCATAACCATGGCACAGCCATGGACACTGACACAACAGCCTTAATGATGAACTTCATTTGCATTTCCCCAACTTTTCCACAAACATCCCTTTTCTGTTCCAGGCTCCCAAGTAGGACACTGTATTGCATGAAGTCACCCTGGTGTCTTAGTCTCCCCTGTACTGTGACAGTTTCTCAGTCTTCCCTTGTTTTTCAAGGGGAAAAACTTCTGTTTTTAACTTCTGAAAAGTGGTTAGCCATTTAGAATGTCCCTGAGAACTCCACTGCCAGCAGCTGGGAGATGGGCTCCCAAACCAAGATATCAGAACTATACAACACAGAAGCAGCAACATGTGACAGACACTGGAAAGGAACCTAGAGAACCACACTATGTACTTGCCCTGCAAGAGGTTCCTGATGTGCTCAGCTTGACTACCACCTCAGTACTCCTGGAGATCCAAGCAGCCTGGTTTATTGTTGTCCAGAAATGGAAGTCTGCATCCAGGAGAAAAAGATATCGTTCCAAAAAAGGCCAGTGGGCCAAGCATGGGCCAATGACTTGCAGTGTGAGGAGTTGGAGTAACTGGAGGGGGGAAGGGGGTAAAGGGGAATGGGGGGGAACAATAGGGAATTTTATGGTGGTTACATCATACAATATGGAAGGGAGGACCATACCTAAGGGAAACAACAATCATACAAATATAACCATATTATATGAAAATTACAAAAAAATAAATAAATAAAAAATAGAATGTTCCCGAGACTTTGTCAGATGGGTCTCATGACTAGAATGGGCCATAGATTTGAGGAACAATATCACAAAGATGAAGGGGCCCTCTCCTTACACCTTATCTGGAGATATGTGATCTCAATATGCCTTGCTCCAGTGATGCTTGACAACCAGGTTAGGGCCAGACCTGCTAGATTTATGCACTACAGCTGCTATCTCCCCTCTTTCCATACATACTCTGGAAGTGAGTCACAAAGTCCAGTTCAAGGGAAAGAAAATTAAACTCCATTTCCTAGAGAGAAGCGTATCAGAGGATCTGTGGGCATCTAATAAAACCAGTATGATAATTAATGTTTTGAAGAAGTTACTTCAAGAGTAGGCAAATATTTCTTTTTTACCTTACAATTCCTTCCCCCTCCTTTTCCATCCATCCATGGCTCTTGATTGCAGCTGTTTTCAACACCCTGTAGAAAAATGCTTTTTAATAGGAAAAAAAAAAGTTTTGGTATTTATTGTCTGAGAACACCCATAATGTCACTAGTTTAATGCAAAATCAGTTTTTGTTTTGTTATTAGCCATCATAAAATTTACATAGTCTCCATGGATTGAGCATTTATTGTATCCAGGGCTGATTCAGAGCTGTGACCGAACATTGGGTTATATTGATCCTGAAGGACTGAAATACTCCTGTTGCCATGAATGGTAGTTATTGCCTCCCAGCTCCAATTTCATTCCCCCTCAAGTCTTTGCAAGTTTCTCCTCCTGTCGCTGAGGTTGAACAAAACAACAAAATCCTCCAGGCATTTCAGTTACGGAACATATCAAGGCTCTGTTATAAACTTGCTGCAGGGGGAAATGTCTCTAGCAGGCCAATTCAAAGTTCATTCTCAAAGAAATAAATTCTTGGGGAAAGAGAATTACTAGAATGAGCATTGTGAGATTAGCAGGAAAAAGAAATAACTTCCTGGTTGTCAGTGAGAAGAGACTGTAGGTTTGGGGGATAATTTTGCTTATCCTGTAACTGATATGTTAATATTTGACACAGGTCTGGAGCCCTGCTTCCCCAGTGAGGGGTCTGCTTTAGAGTCAAGAGAGCTGTTTTTTTTTTTT
>PVHY01034899.1:0-10132 GCA_004024945.1 Uropsilus gracilis
CGATGCTAATGACTTCGCACTGCATGGGGGGGGGTGTGGGGTGTGTGTGTGGGGGGGGGTGTCGGTCACAGATTTGGTTCAGAAAAGTTGCACAATGAAGAAATAAATCGCAGAAGAAAAAGCAGCAAAACTCTATAAACACTGTCCCCACGTGTCCCAAAATACAAGCAAAGTCTAACCGACACTCTATAAAGCCATGTTTTAAGAGCTGAAGGAGAATATAACAACAATGAACCACCAAATAGGGTATTCCTAATAAGGATACAGAAATTATGGGGGTTTTTTGCTTTTTTTTTTTTTTTTTTTTGAGACTAGGTCTCGCTATGTTGCCCAGGGAACCACAGACTCTCGTTGATGTGGGTACCCCAGGCTCAAGTGATCCCCAGCCTCAGCCTCCCAGGTAGCTAGGATTACAGGCATGTGCCACCATACCCAGCTATTTTTTGAGACTAGGTCTCGCCATGTTGCCCCAGGTTAGTCTCAAACCCACGAACTCAAGTGATTCCCAGTCTCAGCCTCCCGTCCTAGGCTGGGATTAAAGCCGCATGCTACCAGAACCTCGATACGGAAATTATGAAAAAAGCAGTGAAATGTGAATCAGAGAGGTGAAGATACAATAACTGAATTTTAAAATTCTCTACAGGTTCAAGATGTCAGGAGAAAGTGTTGTGAGCTTGAAAATGGATCAATATAAATGATCTAATATGAAAACCAGAAAAATGATCGTGCCTCAGAGTTCTATGGAAGAACATCAGGGATATTAAAATACGTATAACGGGAGGTATTGAAGAAGATGAGATAGAGAAGGGCACAATAAATATTTGAAGAAATAGTGGCAGAAATGTCCAAAACTTGATGAGAAACGACCAGATCCCGGAAGTGTGATGAACCCCACGTAAACAGACTAGTCGAAGTGCTGAAAGTCAAAGATAGACAGTTTTGGAAGCAATAGAAGAACAATTATACAGATAGAAGGGAACCACAATAAAAACAGGTTTTTTTCATCAGAAACAATGGAGGCAAACACCAACGGGATGATATCATTGTCGTTGAGAGAATATTGCCAGACAGAAATTCTTTATCTAGCAAAAGCAATTTTTCTTTTCAGTGAAGGTTTGATAAGAACCAAGATGGTTCCCAGCAGCTCCGCTTGGCTAGAGCCATCAAGAAAACACAGCCAGGGTTCTAGACTTGCTGTGTCTGTCCAGACCGGAAGAGCCTGGGGTGGAAATACGGCCTCACTATGTGCCCCCGGTGTTCCGGAACATCAGCAACAAAGGACGTGGGCTTCATCAAGTCGGACTAAACGAACCTTACAGCAGAAATCACGTCAGTTCTTTGTCCATGAAAAACCCAACACTCACATTATTAGTGTTTTGGTGTAAATGATGTAATCAGCGGAAATAGAAATCCTTTTTAAAATGTTTTATCTTCTCAACAGATTCGTCTTAGAAACACGTGGTGCATTTTCCTTCGCTTATGCAGCAGTATTCAGAGTAAAGGCTGATAAATGCCGACCGTGCTCATACTCCAAAAAAGTTTGTTGGCTGACGGGCAGCCACTTACAGCCGGCCTGGGCAGTGCCGTGTAGCCCCCAGCCCCCGGAAGCCAGGGGCATGGAAGGGCACGCGGTGGTCCGGTGCAGGGGGGGGACCCTTCCATTTCTCTCTTACTCCTTACTGCAGCTAAACCTCAGTGGAACCGGAATATGCACAACGCCAACCCCAACATAGAACGGGTGAGGGACCAGGCAAAAGTCCAGCCCACAGGCCCGAGCTGGACACAGCAGATGGACAACAAACGAACCGGTGCATGCAAGACCAGAAAAACAACCGTAGAGACACGATGCCACCAGGCGCACTTCTGCGCTCACCGGGCCAAGACCCGGGACTTCATTTTCGAGATATGTTCAAGGAGAGCAACACGCCCTCCCCCCATGCGGGAGAGAGGAGGACGACCAAGGAGGGGGTCATGGGCCCCGCATCAGATCTGCACACTGAAGCAGAGGAGATGATCTTCAAAGGCCACTCGCAGAAGCCCGAACTCACAGAGAAACTTCTTGACCGACAATGGCTGGGGGCGAGACCCCCTAAGTCCGGCACCAGAGCCATAAGGAAAGGCAGCAAAGCAATGGAGATGGGATTGAATCGGAGAGGACGGCCTGCAGCAGGAAAACATGGACAGATCACAAACGAATATAACCTGGCCACCCAACGCAAACTTAAGACTGAAAACCTACCAGCCAGGTGCGCCGGGACCCAGCAACGCAGTCCCTCGCCCAGAGAAAAGACGCTAACATAGGAAAGAGACTGATGGACTCTGCACAGCCAATAAGCAACAAAGAGTGGGGTGTGAGAGAATGGAGGGAGCACCGGAGGGAGGAGGGAGGGGGAAAACACAACAGCACAGAGGTTGTGACCTAAAGAACAAAATAAAATCGTATAAAATTAAAAAAAGTTTGTTATGTGACTGATCTGGTATATACACGAGCATCTAGAACATAACCCGGGACAAATCGTCTCACGGGTAATCAACTCGCTTCAGACACGGGGACGGTGAGAGTTTGATTGTCGGAAAGTCATTCTGCGGGGAACAGCTCCCTCTGTACCTGCTCTGGGCATCTGCGCCAGGTGGCAGTCCCAGCTCTTGAAATACCTCACAAAAGAAAACTTGCAAAGTTCTCCAACATGTGAGTGCGGAAGGGAACAGGGATCAGCTACACAGAGAGCAAAGCAGTAAATTGGGCCAGCAACAGCCACGGCGGCTTGCATGTTCGGGGGCCTGGGCCGGCGGAGCTCCAATTCCAGCAGGGAGCAAAAGTGGCAAGGAACCCCGGGTAGGCCCCCTGCTGAAGAGCCTAGGAGGGGGCAGTCAGGGCAGAGTCTGAGCCCCGCCCACTAGCGGGTGGTTGCCGGGGGCAGCCATCTGCACCAGGACAGGGAGGCATGGTTCAGCCTAGGCCCCACCCCAAGGGGGCTTGAGACTGAGCCTGCCCAGCCATGAGGGGCCCCGGCCCCATGCAGGGAGGTACCAGCACGCGGGGGGGGGGGCAGAATCCCCCTTCCGTTTCTCACTCCAGCTAATCTTCAGGAGGAGGAAGAACACAGATGATACACACCCCGTCATGGAACCGGTGAGGGACCAGGTAACTATCCAGGCCACAAGCCTGAGCTGGACACAGGAGACGGAACACCAAGAGAACCGGTGCATGCGAGACCGGAGCAACAACTATGGAAACACCATGTCACGAATCCACACCTCTGCGCCCACCAGGTCTGCAGGAGCCAAAATCTCATTTCCGAGACCCCATCTGAGAGAGCAGGGCGCCCCTCCCCACTCCACGGGAGACAGAGGCCACGGAGTCGGGGCATCGGCCCCGCGGCAAAGCTGCCAACTGAGGCGGAGGAGATGATCTCCAACAGCCGTTCAAGGATGCCTGTATCCACAGAGAACCTTCTTCACCGACGCTGGCTGGGGGTGCGGCCCCCCAAACCAGACGCCGGAACCATAAGGTAAGGCAACAAAACAACACAGAGAAGGGGTTGGGGAAGACGGTGGCAACGAGGACACACGCACGGACCACAAGTAAACACAGACTGGCGGCCCAGCGCAAGGTTAACACTGAAATCCTCCCAGCATGGCTCGCCTGGTCCCAAGAACAGTCCCTCGCCCAGTGCAAGGTCACCGCCACAGGGAAGAGAGCAACTAACAGGCTGCACACAGACTAGCAAACAACAAGGAGAGGCGTCTCAGAGGCGACAGAACGAAGCACTGTCGGGGGGAAGGGGAGGGATCCCAAAGACTGTTTACCAAGGTTGCGATCTAAAGACTCAAAATAATCTTGTTTTAAAAAGCAGTAAATTTGCAGCCTTCGAGCATGGATGAGATCTGAGGGGTTTCGCACATCCGAGGTTTACATTTTCTTTCTAAGTATTTTATCCTGAGAAATAAATGCTAAACATACAGAAAAGCTGCAAAGTATTTTTTATGAACATTTCAAAAAAGATATTCAGAGGTAAACCCAGACTGAGAGGACCCATTGTTAGTGTGCTACTTTACAAAACATGCTAAAGGAAGTCTTCAGACTGATACCAGTTAGTAAGTAGAAATCACAGAAAGAAACAGAGCTGCAAAATTGGTTAACATGTGGGTTAATATAAAAGTCTCTTCTAAATATATTTCTTCTCTAAGCTCTTTTAAAAGATGAAAAGGTTATATAAAGCAATAGCTATGCTACTAAACTGCTGGCATCGTAAGCTATGCAGATGAAACATACCTAACATGAACAGCACCAAAGAGGAGTGAAGAAATGGAGCTGAACTGGAGCAAAATCTCTATATTTTACCGAAATTAGGTGAGTACCAGTATGAAATAGATTGCGGATAAAGAAGATGCACATTGTAACATTACTGTGATTTTTTTTAAGTATAGTTTAAAAAAATCAACAAAGGAAATTAAATGATACAGTAAGATTTTTAACACAAAAGAAGGCAGGCTTAAAATTCTTAAAAATTAAATTAAAAATAAAAAGGAAACCTAGGAAATTCAGAAACATGAAAATTGAGCAATAAACTGCTGAAGAACCTACAAGTCAAGCAAAAAATTATAAGGGAAGTTAAAAGTGTAAGATGTATACACTGAAAACAATGAAAGAACTCAAAGAAATTAAGGAAAACCTAAATAATTAGGTGATATCCCATGTTCATGGATTGGAGGACACTATTGTTTTCAGATGGCAATAGTCCCTGTAGTAGTCCACTCAGGCTGCCATAACAAGATACTGTACTGCATGACTTAAAGAAGGGACGTTTATTTTCTCAGAGTACTCTGGGCTAAAACTCCAAGGCCAAAGCTCTGACCAACTCAGTATCTGATGACAGCTCAGTTCCAGTCCTTAATGCCCTCCAATTTACCTATAGATTCAACACAATCTGTTGAACGCAAATCCCAGCAGCATTTTATTGCAGAAATTACCAAGTGCGCTGCGTGAAAATGCAAGAAACAGAATGGTCAAAACAATCTTGAAAAGAACAAAGTTGGAGAACTCTCACTTTCTGATTTCAGAACATATTACCAAACCACGGGAACCAAGACAGTGTGGTAGGCATGTGTAAGTGAGGCTTAAAGTTTAGGTTGCTTTTCAACCCTAAAGCACACTTTTTTCTTTAATGAAGGTTTTTTCCTTTTTACAGACACAGCACAATCTTCCACGAGTGCTGAGTACTGTACTGAACTGAGCTCCAAGACTGGTTGGAGCAAGGAGACACAAATGAAGAAGAGGGCTTCCCAGAGGCAAGGGGCCTCCCAACAGAAATCACACACCCCAGCCACCAGAAGAAAAACCTCTTCATATGTCTCCGCATACGAAGCGCCGTGTAAGTAGCTGGTGATCATCAACCACGTCCACGTTTCTTTTACCTTAGTCCATCCTTAGCCGATAAGATCCGACTCCTTTGTTCTCAACTCCAGTGGCCAAAACCTACATGGCCTCGTCCCTTTCTCATTTGCAGAGGCAGATTTCAGTTCATCTCCTGCCTCCTCACCAATCAACTCATACTGAAGCCTTTTGTTTGCTCAAAGCCCTAGAGTCGTAGAAAGCTAGTTCATGCATGTTGGGTAGGGAGCCCATCGCTCAGTCACATCCTGGGTGATGGAACATACATCGGTGGCCGTAACGGCGATCAACAGTCAACGGCATCGTATTGAGAGCCCAGAAGCAAACACTTAGATTTATGGCTAATTGATTTCTTTTTTTTATGAAGTATTTAAATATGTATGTTTATTTCACATCTTTGTATTCCCTGGGGTTCACCCACATCTCCCCTCCCTGACCGTCCCCCCCCCCCCCAGAAGTCAATTGACTTCTGACAAAGGTGCCAAGAAAACTGCATGGGGAAAGGCTGGGCATGGTGGCTCGTGCCTGTAAGCTTCAGCCTAGGAAGCGGCCAGGGCTAGGGATCGCGGTTCGAGTCCCGCCGGGGGCCTGTAGCGAGACCTAGTTCCAAAAAAATAGCTGGGTGTGGTGGTATGTGCCTGTAATTCCAGCTACCTGGGAAGCTGAGGCTGGGGATGGCTTGAGTCCGTGGTACCCCGGGCAACGGGAGCCTGCAGTTGCATGGGCAAAAATAGCGAGACCTGGTCTCAAAAACAAACAAACAAACAACTGCATGGGGAAGAAGAGGCTTTTCAATAGAAGGTGCTGGAACATAGTATGGGACGCCACCTGCGAAAGCATGAAGCTGGGTCCTCACTTCACACCACATACTGAAATCAAGTCTACCTGGACCGAGACTTAGATGGCAGCGCCAGATCACTTAGAAGAAGGTGGGCTCAGAAGTCTTTGTGACGCAGACTTTGCACCGTTTCCTAGACATGGCCCCGGAACACAAGCGGTGAAAGAAAGGTTGGAGAAACGGCTTCAAGCAAATTTCAAACTTTTGTTCTTCAAAGAATACGATTAAGGAAGTGAAAAGATACCCCCCTGAGGACATAACTGGAGCTCATGCATCTGGTAAGAAACGTGTATCAAGAATCTATCAAGAGGGGGCCGGGCATGGTGGCGCACGCCTTTAATCGCAGCCTACGAAGCGAGGCCGAGACTAGGAGTTCGCAGGTTCGAGGCCCGCCCGGGGCAACATCGCGAGACCTAGTTTCAAAACTAGCTGGGCGTGGTGGTGCACGTCTGTCATCCCAACTACCTGGGAGGCTGAGGCTGGGGATCGCTTGAGTCCCGCTCAGGGCAACGCAGTGAGACCTAGTCCCAAAAACTAGCTGGGTGTGGTGGCGCGCGCCTGTCATCCCAGCGACCTGGGAGGCTGAGGCTGGGGATGGCCTGAGTCCGGGGTCCCCCGGGCAACGTGAGCCTGCGGGTCCACAGGCAAAATAGCGAGACCCGGTCTCCAAAACAACAACAACAACAACAACAACAAAGGAAAGGCAAGGAACCTCTCGAGAAGTCTGAGAGCGCCGCGAAGAAAAGCCAACCAACGGCTGAACAACAGTTCTGGAGAGCCGGCCCTCCCGGGAAGACACAGTCACGCAGGGCAAAGCCACAGCGAGCGCCGCTCGGGACGCAGCGGGAGGATGGCAGTTTCGTAATGACAGGGAATACGGAGCGTTGACAAGGACATGGGGGGGCGGGAGCCGTCTGCTTGGTCGGGGGCCGCCATGGCGTGGCCACTCGGGGGGAAGCTTGGCATCTCCTTCAGAAGGCAAAAGGGACTCGCCCGGCCACAGCTCCACTCCCAGGCAGTCCGGGGAAACGGCAACACGTCCGTGCGGACGCGCGCAGGCGCTCCCGGCAGCGCGGAGACGGCGGGGCTGGGCTGGCCACGGGCGGCCCGTGCCGACGAGAGGCGTCGGTGCCCGCACGTCGCGCAGGCCCGGGAAGCCGCGCGGGGCCCTGAGGCCCGTCTGCCAGGCAGAGGCCCGCGCTGACGTGGGTGCGTGAACGGGCCAGCCCGGGGGGCGGAGAAGAGTGGGCGCTGGGTGGGGCTGGTGAGGAAAACGGGGCAGCCGCTAAGGGGTGACGAAGAGCGACTGGTGCACGATGCTAAAAAGCAGCACGTCGTGAATCTGAGAGCGTGAGCTTGTGGCGTGCGGACGACCGAAGACAGACGCGCCGCGCGAAAGGAAAAGGGTGCAGGAAGCGGTGCCAGGCACAGGCCATCGCCAGCCGCGCCCGCCACGCCGGCGTCGGGCAGAGCAGAGCAGAGGCGGGCGCCACGAGCGCCAGGCGTGGCTGCTGGCATCCGGCTGCCCCGAGCTCGAAGGGCCGCCCTCCCTCCGGCGCCCACGGCCGGCCTGGCCGCAGCCGGAGCCCGCAGGCCCGGAGCACCCATCGCCCAGCGGCCCAGAGGCCTGCCAGGGCCCGCGCGTCCCCCGGCTTCTCACAAGCGCCCTGTCTGCCCACGAGCACCGCCTCCGCCTCCCGCGCTCCTCCGCCCGCCCCGTCCGTCGCCCCGACAGCTCAGAAGACACGGAGCCCCTCGGCCAGCCGTCGGCCGCCCCCAGAGCAGCAGCCCGCGCTCGGGCTGCAGCGCGCCAGTGTGGAGCCGACACCCCACATGTTCTCGCGCCGAACCCCTCCCAGCTCCCTCCGTCCGCCCCATCCTTCCCTGGAACCACCCGCTCCCCGCTGCCTTGGACCGCACCCACGGCGAGGCCCGGAGGGCCCAGGCGGCGCCCTTGTTGGCCTGACCTGGGGGTGCCCTGTCTCCGCTCCAGATGGGCAGCGACGAGCTGCTCCCCAAGTGAAGACTTCCTCAGGCTGGACTGGGGGTCTGGGGGCGCCGAGGGATGGGTTCAGCTGCTGAAGGACCAGGGAGGCCGAGGGGGGTTGAAAGACGGAGCCACGGCGCCGCCTGCTGGCCAGAGGCCAGACCGCACCCTGCGGCGGGGCTCGGCGCCGGGCGCGCCGGGCCGGGCGCGGTTGTCTCCCAGCCGGGGCCAACTCCGCCCCGCGCCAGCTCCCCGCTCTCCCCAAGCGACCGTTCTTGTCACGGAGGAGCTGCCCGCTGCACCACAGGCCTCCGCCCAGGCCGACAGTCACCTGCTGGGCGCAGCGCCAGACAGGCCGGGCACGTCCAGCACTTGCTGGGCAGAGGCGAGTGTGCTGGGCGCCGAGTGACCCCAGGAAGGCGGGAGGAGCCAGGGGACCCAGGCGAGACCTCCGAGGCGGCGGCGGGCCCCTGGGGATGGCCAGCCGGGCCTGGAAGCTCAGGCCGGGACACGCCCCTGGGGAGGCCAGGCTGTCGGCGCCCCCTGGCCGAGCCCGGGATCCTGGGCTGAGCACAGAGGAAGCGGCGGCACCGGGCGGCACCGGGCCGGCTGAGGGGGCGCTGCTTGGACTCCCCGCGGCTGGACTGGGCGGCGCGGAGCTCGAAGGCCCCAGGAAGCTGGAGGAGAAGGTCATGCACCCGCCCAGGAAACTGCCGGTGGACCCGGGGGGGGGCAGCTGGCTGGGTGCTGCCCCTGCTCCTGCTCGGCCGCTCGCAGCGCCGGCCCCTGAGGCCTGGCCACCCTCACCCCTGCGGACCCCCAAAGGCACCGAGGAGAGGGGCCTCCCAGTCGTGTTCTGTGGGGGGCCGCCGCCAGCGGGGGAGGTGGCTGCAGAGGAAGGGGGGAGGGAGGGGGATGGAGGGGGAGGGAGGGGAAGAAGGGGGCGGGCCAGGAGCTCTGAGGACGCTTCCTCGGTCCGGCTGCAGCCGAGGAGGGGCCTGCAGGCCTTCCCGGAGGCGCAGCGGAAGGAGCAGCTGGCCGGCCCGGGGGCCTGAGTCGCCGGCAGGGGGCTGTGCGGGACAGGGGCCACGCAGAGCAGCCGCCCGGCCGGCCGCAGCTCCTCGCAGCACAAGCTCCCCGGCCCGGCGCCTGGGTCCCAAAGCGGGGCGCCCCTCGCTGTTACGCGGGGTTGGGGGGGTGCGGGGGTGCCGGAGGCTGTCAGCTGGGAACCGGAACTGTGAAGCAGGCAGCTGGAGCGCTGCTCCCATGCCCACAACACCGAGCGCCACTCACCCGGGCAGCGCCCACGCGGCCCCGCCACCCCCTGCTGGCAGCCCGAAGCGCTCCCTTCGCGCCCAGGTGCCAGGGCCGCAGCCGGTCCACCTCCCGCGGCCGAGGTCTTTGCGGCCGCCTCTCCCCGGCGCTTCGTGGGTGGAAGTTCCTGGGCTCGTCAGGCCCGAGCAGGAGGCAGGCCCGGCTCCATACCGGCCCCCATACCGGCCCCCATACCGGCCCCCCCGCCCCCCAGCCCCCCAGCTCACCAGCGCTCTGCTCTTTGCTCTGCCTTTATTGATTTGGGGGATGGGGGGGCTGGAGGCCACGACACGAGCGATCAGCCGGAGCAGCGAAGCACGGCGCAGCGAGCGGGGGAGATGGCCACCGGGATGCGGCAGCGGCAGCGGCCGCAGGGCTGGGGCGGCCCTGCCGATGGTTCCGCGCCCCGGGTGAGGACAGAGCCCGGGGGGCACACGGGGCAAGGCGCCCCCGAGGCGCCACGGGTCGCACCCACGGGTCTCAGGCTCAGCAGAGGCCGCCCCGGGGTGGGGGACGGAAAGGGTCCACGGAGCGGGGCGGGGGGCGGGGGGCTCCCTCCATCGGCCTCGCCGTCTGTCTGGGTGTGGAGGAAGAGAAG
>PVHY01034900.1:0-10132 GCA_004024945.1 Uropsilus gracilis
ACGCGAGCCCACCCCCGCCCTACGAGGTATTCTCTCCCAGCGAAGCTCCCAGTGCCCACTTCCTGCCTGCGGTGGTGCTGGACACGGGAGCGCTGGGTGGGTTGGGATAGAGGCCTCTCAGGTCCGGCCTACCTGGGGGCCAGGCTGTGGTCAGTGGCGCACCAGCCTGCGCTTCCCAGGGAGCTGAGAACCGGTCACTTCGCAGGCTTTTGGGGAGCCCCCAGGTCCCGGAGCCCCACGGGCGGCTAGTCCAGACGGCGGGAGGGAGCAAGGCCAGCGTGGCCCGTGTCGGCTCCCGGGGCCCCTGCGCCCCTCGGAGCTGCACCCCGCCCTTGCGTCAGGGGACGCCGGGCCAGTGCTCAGCTACAGCGGGCTGGGCTCAGGCACCGCAGCCACCGCCTCCCTCGCTGGTCGCTGGTCGGCAGGGTTCAGGCGGGCGACGCCGCGGGTGTGGGCTCTCGGCTTCCAGGACGCGCAGGGCGCGGCTGTGGTGTGGACGGGGCGGAGATGCAGCGTTGGGGGACAGGAAGGCGGCCCCGCTGTGGTGTGGGCAGAGCGGCGGCGCGGCTCCGACGTGATCCAAACGTGTGTGTGCGCGGACTGGATTGACGCGGGCAAGTCGCGACAGCGGGGGGGCCCCGGCGGGCGGGGTAAATGGGTGGAGGCCGAGGGGCTCCAGGGTGGAACCCCAACTGTGGAACTCCCTCGGGGACTGACCCGGAGTCCCCAAGGGCTGGTCAGTCCCAGCCAAAGCCTTGTCCTCTCTGGTCTCCAGGGAGCCCACAGGGAAGGACCCCAAATCTTGGTAGTGCCGGGCGGCACCTCGCAGCGGGGAGCTGGGTGCCCCCACGCACCCCGACGGTCAGGAGCCCGGAGGTGACCACCCGGCCCGGTCTGAGAGGCGCCGGCCCTGCAACCGAGCCCACGCGGCCACAGGGTGCTCGTGGACTCGCCAGGGGCCTCCCTGGCAGAAGACGTTCTGAGGGCCCAGGTGTGGGGCGCGGCGGGGTTGGGCCTGCCGGGAGAGGACCCGGGGTGACGCGGGGCTCACCGGTTCTGGGCAGCGAGAGCACGGGTGTCAAGGGCAGGAAATCCGGGGTCCTCACCGGCCAGGTTCGGGGTCACTGGCTTCGGTTCCCTTAAAGCATGAGACCCCGAGGCCCGGGCGCAGGAAGCCGGCTGTAGAACCCAGCCCTTGTCCCCTCCGCCCAGGGGGTGCCCGGGTGTCTGGGACCTCCTGCCCCAGCCAGGCCTCCCCTATTGCGCCTCCCGCCAGCGCCCCCAAGAAGCTGCCTTAAGGCCGCCCGCCACCCCAGGCTGGGCAGGAGCCCGGATGCTTGTCCCCGGGTCCGTCTTCCCACAGCGCTTTCCCTGCGTTTTCTCCCTCTTGGTCATTGACTCTGAACCGGCGTTTCCGGCTCTCGCGGGTTCAGTGAGGTAACCGCAGACAGGCCGTGTTGCTGAGCACTGCCTCCACCCAGCCGGTGAGCAAAGGCTAGGTAGGCCTCGAGGGGCCGAGTTAGGGTTTCGACATGGCCCCCTTTCTGTGGGGGACACACTTCGACCATCACACAGGCTCCCCCAGCCCTGCTCACCATCACTTGCGGCTCATCCTTCTAAGATGCTACTATGCCTTTTAGCCCATGAAAGAAATGGTAATCTGAGGTGGGGCACGGTGGCTTGTGCCTGTAAGCTTCAGCCTATGAAGTGGCCGGGGCTAGGGATCACGGTTAGAGTCCCTCCTGGGACCCATAGCGAGACCTAGTTCCAAAAAACTAGCTGGGTTTGGTGGCGCACGCCTGTAATCCCAGCTACGTGGGAAACTGAGGCTAGGGATTGCTTGAGTCTGTGGTACCCCCCGGCAACGTGAGCCTGTGGTTCTATGGGCAAAATATTATCAAAAAAAGGAAAGGAAAGGAAAGGAAAGGGGAAAGGGGAAAGGGGAAAGGGGAAAGGGGAAAAGGGAAACTTCAATTCTAACCCAAGATCCTTCTGGCAATTTTTGAGCTTATTCAGCTTAACCCCATTCAGCTTCTTTTCAATAAGATTTTTCTCGTACAAACCTTCTATGTATTTTTCAATTTCCCACAGCTGAAGTCATTCCTTCTGACATGAGACCATCAATTATCAGCAAAACTATCCACTTTTGGCATAATTTTTTCACAAACTTAATTTTTAACCTTCAACTTGATTTTTGACTGAAAGATGATATCTCTCCCAAATCCTTTCTGTTTTGCACCAGTTGCCTTATTCCCCTTTCCTTGGGTGGCTGACTCGGACATTATCAGAAAACCCCACAGGTCATACTGAAGCCGGGACCCAAAGATGAACCCTGGACCCAAAGATGAACCCAGTTCCTTTCATTGAGAAAGGAATGTGGGCCTGGGCAGACTTGGGATTATGTAATGCAGGGTCCTGAGGTCGAAGGCAGACCCAGAGGGCAAAGGGAGGTATCACACCAAGGTGGGATGGTGAATGGGAAGCAGGGAGATGGATAAAAAGAGGGAAGGTAGAGTGTAGAGATATACAATTTTGGAGAGGAGCGTGGAGAGTGGAGTGAGAGCGAGAGCCTGGAGATTGGCATCAGGTGCGGAGGTTTTAGGCCTCAGGAGAAGGACCCAGCTGGGTCCTCTGGAGCTTCCTCACCTCCCCAGCACTTGGTTCCTGAGGAGCAAGACCTGTGTGAAGGCGGAGGAGAGGTGACCCGGGCGAAGTGGGGAGCCACGGTGACACTCGGATAGGCCTGCCTTTGGGAGACCATCTGAGCCCCACCTTTGTTGGTTGGATTCATCTGGTACCAACTGGAGCGACAGGATTGGGAGTCAAGGTCCTGGCATTTCCAACCAGAAGTGCCCTAAGACTGAGGTAAACCCCACGAAGCTCCTTGAGGAGCAGAAGTGGGGCTCTATTCTGTTTGGAACATTTGTGAGGGTGTGGACTCTTTCAGTTTGTTTTTTTTTCCCGTATCTGTAAATAAATCTCTTGTCTATCCTGGTTGTTAAGGTTGATATCTGAGCCGCTGCTGCACGCAGGCGGAAGAACCCATAGGAAGGAGGAATTTAAACAGGGGTGTCCCTATCCCCCCAATAACAATACCTCCCCCATCCCACCTGGCCAGAGAGAAGAAAATGGCTAGAAGGCCGGACACCCCACCCAAGGCTCCTGTTCTTGGCTGTGGACATGCGGTGGCTGACCCTCTGTCCCTGGCAGGTTCCTTTTCCTAATAAACAGCCTGCTTCTCGCTTCACTTCCTTTGTCTTCCTCACCTCCTTTCTTCATCTCTAGCTTGTCTCTAGCGCTCTGATTCCTAACGAATCCTATTCCTTTCGCACAGCCTGCCTGACTTTTGGATTGCAAGCAGCTGTGAGGCCTGTTTCACACCATCACTGCAGGCAGGAAGACTTAATAGCTCCTTCCTTACTTCTAGTACCTGTGTTTTCCCAGGTGACACAGACACGCCCAAAGATACTGCTCCTCAGAGTGTCATTTATATGGAATTTTCACCACAGAGGAACCTACCGGAAAATGCTTCTCAGAATATACTTTATAGAGATTTTTCATTTCAGAGAAACATACCCAAAGGGTACTTCTCAGAAAGTCTTTAATTGGATTTTTCATCCAGGGAAACCCACTGAAAAGATACTTCTGAGAATGTCTTTTATAGATTTTTACCTCAAAGAAAATTATCCAAAATATGCTTCTTTTCAGAAAGTCTCATAAAGGAATTTTTCACCTCAGAGAAATATACTCAGAAGATACTTTGCCACGAAATGACTTTTACAGGGAGTTTTCACTTAGGAAGAGACTACCCAAAGATACCTCTGTACCTCTGCTCAGTTGTCCTTTGATTTAGACTTTACCCCCTCAATAGATCATATGCAAAATACTTCTCAGAATAGCTTTTAAAGCAACTTTTGAACCCAGGAAAGTTTCTCAAAAGACAGTTTTCCTCCTGCTGTTGACTATAGACATAATTTCTTTCAAACATACCCAAAAGACACTTCTCCTCATATTGTCAATTATGGGATTTTTCATCTCATACCAAAAATGTTACTTTTCAGAGTGGCTTTTACAGGATTTTCACCTCATAGACACTGGCCAAAAAAATGTTTAAGAATGAGTTTTATATGAATTTTTTTACCTCAGGGTAACCAACCCAAGTGATACTTCTCTTCATATCCCTTACAGGGATGATTTGACTCAGAGAAACTTACCCAAAGATAACTTCTCCTCAGAATGCCTTTTAAATGGATTTTTCACCTCAGAGAAAATTATCAAAAAGATACTTCTCAGAATTTCTTTTTTTTTTCTTCTTCTTTTTCTTTTTTTTGAGACTAAGTGTCGCTATTTTTGCCCATGGAACCACATGTTCATGTTGCCCGGGGTACCACAGACTCAAGCGATCCACAGCCTCAGCTTCCCAGGTAGCTGGGATTACAGGCACATGCCACACGCCCAGCTATTTTTTTTGGAACTAGGTCTCGCTACGTTGCCCTGAGCGGGACTCAAACCGCGATCAGTTCTGGCCGCGGCTTCCTAGACAGCCGTTCACAGGCATGTGCCACCATGCCCGGCCAGAATTTCTTTTATACAGAATTTTTACCTCAGAGAAACCGACTCTAAAGACACTTCTCTTCAGAATGACATTATAGGACCTTATCACCTCAGAGAAACATGCATGAAAGATACTTTACCTCAGATCAAAAAGAATCTTCACTTGAGGAAAACTTACCCAAAAGATACTTCTGCTTGGAATGTCCTTTAAAAAAATTTTCCTCCTCTGGATTCCATACTCAGAACAGTTCTCAGAATGGCTTCAAAGGAGCATTTGACCCCCAGGAAAGTTACCCCAAAGGATACTTCTACTGTTGGTTAAAGTGATATTTTACCTCAGAGAAACATAGCTGAAGGTTAGAGTTCCTCAAACTGCGAGTTATAGGGATTCTTAACCTCACGAAACCAACCAAAACAAAACAAAACAATAATTTCTCTTCAGAGTGTGTTTTAGAGGGATTTTTTCACCTCAGAGAAAGCGACCCTAAAGATATTTTTCCTTGGATTGTAGATTATGCGGATTTTACTCCTAAGACAAACTGATGTAAAGGCTGATTCTTGCCAGAATGTCTTTTCTAGGGACTTTTCACCTCAGAGAAACTGACCCGAGATAGGCTTCTCACAGAATCTCTATTTTAGGAACTTTCACCTCAGACAAACCAACCCAGTAGATACTTCTCTTTGCTTTGACTTTTAATGGAACTTTTCACCCCAGACAAACCATTCTCATTTATTTCTAATGAAAGAACAAGTCCAACTGTGTGTGTCGGAAAGGACGTGACAGGATCACAGGGGCCATGAGGGGTTGGACTTACGTGCTTTTTCCATCTGTTTTTCCCACATACAGGTCATGAATGCGTTTGCCAACCAGCAGAACACAGTGTGGCGGAGGTGAACAAAGCTTGTACAGAGGACGTTGTCCATGGTGTTTCCTCCTCTGTTCTGGTTGCTGAATCAGCCCCTAACAGGCTGCTAATTCCCCCTTCCAGTTCTTGTCAGTGAGGTCAGCCCCCGGTGGGCAGCTAATCCCCCTTCCGGTTCTTGTTCCTGATGGCTGCCCCTTCAGGCTTTGCCGTAATCCAGCTGCCGTGGGGAACAGGGCCTGAGGAAAGGGGTGAGGATTGCAATTGAAACAGGGTAAAATGAAGACTTTCTGTCTTTACTTAACTGGATACAGCTATCTGCTTGCTTCTTTCTCCAAAGCAGGCTACAAGCAGTTCCTTTGCAATTACCTTTAACCTTAACTGGATACAGCTATCTGCCTGCTTCTCTCTCCAAAGCAGGCTACACACTCTTCATGAGCATTTTCACTGATCACCTTTACCATGGATATGCAAAAGCCAGCCAGCTGCTCTCTGCTTTCAGCTCCAAAAACTGCAGAAAAGAAAAACTTTAAAACACAGTTTAAACTTTCCACTTGTGGGTTCTTACCACCATCCCCAGCCTTCTCAACCAAAATACCAAACCAATGTAAGACTCTCAGTGCAGTGCAGACTAATTTATTTCTAACAAAGTGATTTCTAATTATACTAATAATTACAAAAGAAACATGTAAGACTCAGAATACTTCAACATTGACCAAAACCTTTCTCAGTATTGTCCAAAGTCCTTTCCCAGATTGCCCCAAATATCCTCAGTGTCTCAGTCCTGATCATCTCACCAATGTCCAGACAGAGTCCATCTCCAGACGCTTGAAGACATGTTCCTTTGACTGCTCCTCCTTGTCTTCCACGCTGTCTTCTCCTTGTCACCTTCAGGTAGCAGGAACTCCACGGTGCCACACCAGCAAAGTTCACTTTCTTCTCAGGCCTAACTTTTGCACAGCCTCTCACAGACACAAGTTAAACTCAGCAAAACAAACTCCAACACGGAGTTCAAATCTGCAAACTCCTTAACTGCATTCAGCACACATGCTGCCAGCCTGGGTCAGCCGAGGGTTGCAGGCCCTCGGTGGCCACATGGCCAAGCTCACATGACTCACATCTTTACAAGATGGCTAATTCCCATCTCTCCTCTCTATCCTCTCTCCATATTGGAATCCCAATCGAATTAAATAGAATCCTGAATCGAATCGAATCCTTCTCTTTGTTTGCACACCCTTTATATACCCTGATTTCCCGCCTTCCAGGAAATCTGTTACACTTCTTTCTTCCCCCTACATCCCCCTGAAGGGAAATTCCAGCTAAGGTCATTCCCCCATTTTAACATTACCTGTCCTTGAAATCTGCAATCTTAAACAGGAGACAATGGGGGGGGCATACCCTATCACAATCAGGACAACGCCTGTGTAGGAGGGCATGCAGCAATCCTCTTTGTCTGCAGCCCCGAGTTTATTTTTCACTCAGCTTTTATACAATTCATGTAACACAGTTTAGCAGTTACAGCAGCCTTTTGCTTGACGTCAGTTTTGCTGGGAGCTAGCTTTCTGTAGGCATCTGCTTATCTAGGATAGATGGTGACCACCAGGCCCTCTATGGGATGCCTTTGTTAGCTAAACTGATTTATTTTACAGGGCTTCCTGGTACCTGTGCTTACTCATGCGTGCAGCATTTTATAGTTCCTCATATTTGTGCTTATTTGTTCAGCGGGCAGCCTTCTTTTTCCGTCCCCCACATTTCCCCCTTTTCTATTTTATTTGACAGTTGGCCTGTCTTAAGGGGAACATTTTAGCCTCAGGGTTTTTACGCATCATGGGAATCCTCTGGAACTCATGTCTCTAGGGGTTCTGTCTTAGGTAGGTACCCTGGGTGATGTCTTTTTTACCCGTTATCAGCCATACTGCCTACAAAGGGTAGGGGCGACAGAGCTTTAGGCAATGTACCTCGCTGGACACAGTGCTCAGCATGGTGACTAGCGCATGCACAGCCCAAGGAGCAATGCACAGAAACAGGACACAACCGCTGGCAGTGACTAGCAGGGGCTTAAACCACCCCAGTGGTGTAAACTAATTAGGCACTAGCACATGAATGCTTTTAAGAATGTCTTGAACTGCCAGATCTATATTATAGGACAATTTTGGAGCATGTTGCATCTGCAAGATGGTCTGGTGAAGCTGCAGCAAGTCTACAGACAAATTGGAGTGGGACCATACTCTCTGCAAATGATTTTTGATGCGATCTCATCTAAATTTGCTATCATTGTAGGTGACATTTGTCACACAGACATGATTATAGGCGGCATGACACAGGAGGGATTATTTAATTTTTAAGACCTGAACTTGGTCTCTAAGAGACATAACCGTGGCATAAAGGACCGCTAGTCTAGCCTCTTATTTTTGTGTCTAAGTTTTTTTTGGGTATGTAAGATGTGGGTAATATTAGCTGCAAAGTCATTGATATGAGTTACAGTTTGGATTTTTTGTGTTAGCACCACAGCAGACACTGACCCTGCAACTACAGTTGTTAGCAAAGATACAATGCCAACTATTAACAAGCCTACAAATCATTTAGGGCGAGAAAGGGCAGCCTGTAGTCCTTAGAGGAGGAGGCACAGAGATCCAATCCTGTGCTTCCTGGGGTGGCTCTCCAGAGCTCTTGAATGGATTTGAAGGGGATAGTGGGGGAGTTTTAGGCCCCCACATTTGTCAGGGCCTGGGGCTGGCCCCTCAACCCGTTTCCCTGACAGGGAGGAAGGGGATTGCCGGCACTATCTCTTTTTGAATGGCATTTATTAGCCCAATGTTGGCCCCTTTTGCATCTGGGACAGATGCCTGGCACTCTGGGTGAAAGGTGAGCCATCACAGTTTATGGGGAAACAGGGCACTCACGGGCAAAATGCCCAGCATTGCCGCAATCAAAACAAGTGAAAGTGAGTAAAAAGAGATTTTTTGACTTGACTTAACTGTTTACCCCTATCTGCTTGCTTCTTTTTTAAAAGCAGGCTATAAGCAGTTCTTTTGCAATTACCTTTAACCTTAACTGGATACAGCTATCTGCCTGCTACTCTCTACAAAGCAGGCTACACACTCTTCATTAGCATTTTCACTGATCACCTTTACCATTGATATGCAAAAGCCAGCCAACTGCTTTCAGCTCCAAAAACTGCAGAAAAGAAAAACTTTAAAACACAGTTTAAACTTTTCATTCGTGGGTTTTTACCACCATCCTCAGCCTTTTTTAACCAAAATATTAAACCAAGACTATCAGTGCAGTGCAGACTAATTTATTTTTAACAGTGATTTTTAATTATCCTAATAATTACAAAAAAATATGTAAGACTCAGAATACTTCAACATTGTCCAAAACCTTTCCCAGCATTGTCCAAAGTCCTTTCCCAGATTGCCCCAAATATCTTCAGTCTCTCAATCCTAATCGTCTCACCAATGTCCAGTCAGAGTCCATCTCCAGACGCTTGAAGACATGTTCCTTTAAATGCTCCTCGTTGTCTTCCACGCTGTCATCTCCTTGTCACCTTCAGGTAGCAGGAACTCCATGGTGTCAAACCAGCAAAGTCCACTTTCTTCTCAGGCCTAACTTTTGCACGGCCTCTTCAGACACAAGTCAAACTCAGCAAAACAAACTCCAACACGGAGTTCAAATCTGCAAACTCCTTAACTGCATTCAGCACACATGCTGCCAGCCTGGGTCAGCCCAGGGTTCCAGGTCCTCGGTGGCCAACATGGCCAAGCTCATATGGCTCACATCTTTACAAGATGGCCGATTCTCATCTCTCCCCCACTAAACCTCTCTCTATTTCCAGTCTCCATATTCAAATCTCCATCCAATCCTTTTCTTTGTTTGCACACCTTTTATATACCCTGATTTCCCGCCTTCCAGGAAATCTGTTTCACTTCTTTCTTCCCCCTGCATCCCCCTGAAGGGAAATTCCAGCTAAAGTCATTCTCCCATTTTAACATTACCTGTCCTTAAAACCTGCAATCTTAAACAGAAAACAGTGGGGGTGGGGGGCCACACCCTATCACAAGTACCCGGAGTCCTGGTGTTTGCTCTTTGCTGGAGGGCCCTAGCCTGCTGTTGTTGAAGTCGATCATTAAATGCCATCCCCTGTAGGGCAGCAGCCATGTCTAGCACCTGAGGGTAGCCAGTGCCAATGTCCGCATGTAGGCGGATATAGTCTTGCAACGAGCTTTAGACTTCCATGGCCAGATAGCGGCTTGACATGCTGAATTAACATTTTTTATGCAAATTGTTTGATTAAAAGTTTGGAATCTTCTGACTGACCCAAGGCGATGCAGTTAGAAGGCGATGCTCAAAGTCTGAGAATGGCTCATCAGGGCCCTGCCTTATGTTAGAAATTGTAACTGACTGCCAGATTTTAATCTATGGCAGGCCGCCATTGCTTGGGCTGAAATTTGTGCATACGCTCCGGGGGGGGGGAACATAATTTGAGCAGTTACTGAGGCATAATGACCTTTTCTTGTTTTTTTTTTTTTTTTTTTTTTGAAACTGGGTCTTGCTATTTTTGCCCATGGAACCGCAGGCTCTCGTTGCCCAGGGTACCACAGACTCAAGCAATCCCCAGCCTCAGCTTCCCAGGTAGCTGGGATTACAGGCATGCGCCACCATACCCAGCTATTTTTTGGAACTAGGTCTCACTATACGGGCCCCAGGTGGGACTC
>PVHY01034901.1:0-10095 GCA_004024945.1 Uropsilus gracilis
ATGGACTCGAACCATGATCCCTAGCCCCAGCCGCTTCATAGGCTGAAACTTACAGGCACATGCCACCATCCCCGGCTTTTCATATACTTTTCAAAACTTTGATATATATCACCTACTGTAGTACATCTTAAATACTTAAGATTATCGCTCTAAGGATTCTCCCCACTCTGTCTCATGAACTTGTTCTCTTCTCATTGATTATATTTCATCAGCATAAAAGAATGTTGTATTTTTCTCCATCTTTAAACTAAACAAGCAATTCAAAATCTTTTGAACTCAAGTCCTCAATTATCTTTTGGTTACCTTTTCATTTTCTTCTTTGTTTCATACTAAATTTCCTTAACTTTCTTGAATAGATAATATGCTACATTTTATTGCTTTACACCTCAAACATTTTCTGCTTTTGTCTATTTCCCCATCTAATTCTTCTTAGGCATCTCTCAAATGTCTTATCTCTTTTTCCTTCCATGTACAATTTAAAATCATCTTATCAAATTCTGAGTAGAACTCTTTTGGATTTTTATTGGAATTGCACTGATAGCTCAGTTTGTGAATATAATATATATATATAATATACAAAGATATCATTGTTTAAGATGATTTAGTATGATAAATTTATTCTTGGAAGGGTTCTTATGATTCATTGATGCTATAAATTGTCATTTGAAAAATTAATTTTCTAACTAAATGGTCTGGTCAAACAAATTTCAATTATATGTTGCATGTCTACTTTTTTGGTTAGTTTTGGCACTCTATGCTAATAAAATGCATTCATCTATATAACAAACACATCACTAAAAATGAAAAGTTTTGCCTAAGTGCTTTGTTATCATCCATTGCTTTATTTTTATTTTTTTAACTACAATGTTTAGGGCTTCAGGATATTACTAAATAAAACTGATAATTACAAGCATATTTGCTGCTCATTTTATTAAAAATTATTTCATTAAGTGTAATATTTAAAATACCCTATTTTGTGTTAAGTTATCCTCTGTTAGTTTGCTAAGAATCTTTATAGTACATTATTCTTAAATCCTATCAAGAGAATTATCTTTTTACTTGCTAAGTGAACTCCAGTATTAGTATCCCTGTCCTTTAATCCATAAATGTAGTAAATTAAAGTAAGTACTAATCTGATTAATTAATTCACCTAATTACCCCGTTGAAGTTTCTCTGACTGAAGTGCTCTTTTCATCACACTGATTTCTCAAAAAAAAAAAAAAAGTTTCATATTCAGATTAGTGCTGAATTTCTGAGTTCCATATATACTACTCACTATTACTAAATTGAAGAGCCAGAGGGTTTATGCTATGTTCATATTTATATATACTCTGTGTGTGTGCTACTTTCTTATCATTTCTGCTTCATAATGCTGCTCTCTGGTTTTCAAAGATTTAAGTGAAGTTTTGAAAGTTAGCGATTTTGCTTGTGGTCTTATCTTTAGCCTCTCGTTATCAGACTATGCTTTCCACCAGCCTATGAATCACACTGGAACACAGATCAAGATTTTTGCTAGGATACTGTAGCCATTAATAAATATTTCAAACTTGTATTGTCTCTACATGCACTTTCATCCCTCTTGAAAGTTTATATTGATTGATTTTACGTAGTTAACAAATAAGGTAACTTACTGTGTTAGCTAATTTAAAATTTTCTACAATAGCATACTAGTTTTATACAGTTAAAATCATCAGCTCTTCTAGATAAAAAAGTTTCTTTTAAAAAGAGCAGGCTTATTTATTATTAAAGGGGAAAAAAGAATAAAGAACACCTGCATAGACACAGGTAAGCTATCCCTGAAAGTGACAGGTAATTTGGAATAGCAACAGGTAGGGGGGGAGAGCTACTGACCTTCAATGGGAGAAAGCAGAAGATGAGGAGAACCTGTATACACACAGGTATACAGTTTTTTTTCTTCCAGAAAGACCGCTTCCATAATATATTAATTTTAAACTGGTAAACCACTGGTGGGCATTAATAAACCTTCCAAAATATTACTTTTTCAAGGTGATTTTTGGGACATTTTTATATTGTGCAGACTACCACTGCCAAAAAGAACAATTCATTTAATTAATCAATAAGCATTTGTTTTAACAATTATTGATTTTCCCATCTTTCCTGTTTTTTTTTAAACTATCTGAATCTCTTCCATTTCTATATTAATCTAAGGAATATATCCTTATTATTTTGCAGAATTCACCTAGAGAAATATAGTTTTAGATAAAAAAGTATAATTTTGCAATAACCCTATCAAATGGATTACTTCTGTAAGGTCTGTATTCATAGACTGGGTCATTTATAAAGTTATAGTATTTGTCTAACTGATAAGTTCTGTTTAGTTTTCTTGGTTAAAACTTTAGTCAACTCTTTTCTCAATTCTAACCTTTTTGACAAAAACTCTTTACTCTAGATAATCTTTTAAATATAGAGATATAAACCTAAATTTGACATACTTAAATAATATGATTTGCTAATATATTTCTGGCAAAGTAATCATCATCAACTTGCCATTTCCCAAGAATCCTTTTAATACCTTTGCTCTTTCTTGTACAACATATCAACATTTTCACAGCCAAGTCCATTTCAGTTTGGTATCCTTAAAGATCTCATGGCTAGATATTGGGATTGTTGGGAGGTAAGCAGTAAAGATTTTCACTTAGGATGAGTTTATTATATCTTTGTGTGAAAGAGAAAAGTAATGTGGCAATCACATTTATGAATATGGGAAAAATATCTCTGGCAGGTCTTGTTTTAGCAAAGTTAGACACCTCTGGCACTATAGTCACAGGAGTGCATTGAGGACCAAGTAGACTATAAAAAATGAAAATCTAGAGCTGAAAGTCACTAGCACTGAAAATATCTAGAGAGGAATGAAAAAAAATGAGATATTTTGAACCAATTTCCAGAAAAAAAGTGGAAAATTTGTGGAAATTTATTGCCATGAAACATCTACAATGATACATATGACAGGAATGATTCTTGGGATATTTAAACTTGAGACAGATAATGATGCCCAATTATTAAGGGGAAACCCAAGGCAAATATAAAAGTATAAAAAAGGTTTGATTAAATTTAGCAAAAGTGAGAATTTATTAGACTTAGTGAAAAAAACATTCTATTGAGCAGTAAGGGAAGAAGTAGGTTAAAATTGGTTCAGCCACAAGATATTTAATTTAGATTATATGCATAAAATTACTGAAATGGAATATTAAGCATTGTTAACAATGATCGTTGTACATTTTGTCATGTCTTTATGAGTATCTACAATGAACAATACCCTTTTATTAAAAATGGTGAAAACTAAAATATCATAAAATTATTAAGTATAATTCTTAATATAAGTGAGAAGTAAAATATCTATCTAAAGAATAATATGCTAAACAAAAATACCTTAAGGTGATGATTAAAACAAATGTTAATGGTAACAAAATCTAAGTAAACCTGCTTTAGGATATGGTTATTCTGCTTAGTTCCATAATGATCTAATTAAGTAGTTAATTGGCAAAGCTCAACTTATACTATACAGACAGTACATATCCACCAGAAATCTGGAGCTGCTAGTGCTGCTGGAAGTTTTTTAAAAGTGGAAAGCAATGCCTTAATTTATGTAACTACTAAGCTGGCACATGCTAATGCTTTCAAAATGTAGAATAGTTTCAATTCCCACCAGTTTAGCAACTGACATGATTATGTACATGAATTCTCTAGGAAATTGAGGAAACGGTAATAACAAGCCCAGTTAACAAGAGAAGAAAAGGACTGCCTGCCTGACTGTCTAAGTTGCCTATGTTAACACTGATTATAAACATCAGTGGTGGTAAACACAGCCATTCCATGAGATTGCTCTGTGAACATTTATGGGAAAATGAGATCAGCAGTCATTATTTTATTCTATTAAAACAACTCCTCTGAGACCTTCGTAGGATAATACCTATGTTGTTTTCCCATCCCTCAAGCATATGAGAGGGACTCTAATATTACATTATCTAGGATCTAAATAAAGGGTTAATTTTATTAATTTCTTTTAATGCTCTTGCATTGTTTAAAATTCACCTTGAAAACCAATGCACTACAAAGTTTTGTTTTTCTTTCACATAATATTCATAAACAAATTAAAAATACTTTCAAAATATTCTTAGGTGGTATTCCAAGTCATTTAAGAGGACACCAACCAATTATGGATTAAAAGATATACCTTAAAACCTGTGAAATTTCAGGGCAGTATAATGTATTTGAAAAAGGATTATTTTGCACGACTGATTACACCTTTAAATCCCCTCTCTAAAATCATGCTCCCCCAGCACACTTTCATCAAGTGTCCATGGCCTTAGACTTAGATTTTTTTATTTTCATAATGCTTATAGTTTCCAGGGTTATTCTTAGTTCTCACCATTTTACACTAGTCTAGAGGGAGATGGGGAAAAAATGATGTGTATGTCAGGGAGAGGAAGGACGATGGATGTCATGTATTAGATTTTAGAGTTTTGGACTTTAAGAAACTATGAAGAGCATCCAGTACAAGTGTTATAATCACCAGTAAAATAACACTTGAACATCAGTAATTTTTATTCAATTTGACTTTAACTTGGGGCCTGTTAGAAGACCTCCAGCTCTCAGGATTAGTTGCTTTTCTAATGCAGGTCAACGCAGCTAGCTCTTTGGGAAAGAAGCAAAGAAATCAAAGAACTGTTGGTAGCCCTAGGCACTTAAGTAAGATTTGTCCTGACAGAGAAGGGTTAGAACTATACAATCTAACCTCTGTCTTTTATATTCCAAAGCAGTTTACTTATAAATTTAGTAAGTTATAATTTCAGGGGAACTCCCCATGACAGCGCTTTATTGCTTCGTTTTCAAATGTCTCAATTCTATTCTAGGGGTCCAAGTAGCAGAAGGCTGACCTTATCTGAGAGAAGAGCTGCATTATAAAGTGTCCAAATGCCATTTATATCATTACAAGGTGTTACACAGAATGTCTAAGAAAGGGAAAGATGGTGATGAGGAACAGGAAAAAGGGAAGAAAACAGGGAATATAAAAACACTATTTGTAAACAGTAGGTGTGTGTCTACCTCTTCACTAATTTTGGCTAAAAATTTGAATGGGGTACATATTGCTGAGATTCAAGGCCATCTTTACTATTTGTGTGACCTTGAAGATGCTTCTTTCCTTCTTTGCTTCAGTCACTCAGTTATATGCTGAAGACCAGAATTTGATTCCTCTCATTTGCAACATTTTTAAGAACTACAAAAATTTAAAACTCAGAAAACATGTGACACTATATTTAAGTACAACAACCCTAGCTTCTGAACAAATATTAGAATTACATTACAGCTATGTCTCTGCTACACACTGAAACAGTTTTGATCTATTTCTAATTAACAGAATATTTTTAATTAGTTATAATCACTTAATAACATGCAGGATTTCAGACTGGGAACCAACAGGCTTTCTCTTCTAGGAAATAAGATGAATTTAGCTCCTTCCAGAAAGCAGATGGCAAATTACAAAGAGAAATATAAATACTTGCAGTTGTCTTGATTGCAACATTTATACTTCTAAAGATGATTTCATGTCTCACCTATAACAAAGATGCCTTATTACAATTTTCAGTGCAGGTATTTTTTAATGTCACTATCAATTTCATATCATACAGTCAAGATTTGAATTTTTAAGTTGTTAATAAGGCATACTTCAACTCTGAGGGAGCATTGTAGTTGCAACATTTTTTCCAAACCCTTATCCCATAGATGAGGAACATTAGATCCAATTCTACATCCCTCTGATTGGATAAAGAACAAATATGATGTTCAGGTGCTGAATTTTTACACTATATTTCATCAATTAAGCAAAATAATCTCCAACAATTATGCTGTTCAACGCTGATAGACAAGATATTCATGTGCTTTGAGGTTCGTCTATTCTTACTCAAGGACCAACAAAGAGCCTACTGTATATTTCACAAGAATGCTGCTACCTCCAGTATCTTAGCCACCTAAGATGAGTCCTTAAAAATCTCATCTATGACCCCTATCTTTCTTTGTTCCTGGGACATGTAATGAGAATTCTGTGCCTAAAATTCTGGTGGTCATCAACATCTATTCACTACAGACATAATATAAGCTCGGCTGGCTTCAGTAGTCAGTACTGAGTAGTCAGTAGTGTGGAAATTGACAGAGAGTAGTGTCAGTGTAGAAACAGTGTGCTGGTTTTGACTTTCATTCTGATGCTATTTGTATCCTTCCAGCCAGGGAATCTTCTCTCAGTGAGAAGTCCCTGCTGTAGTAGGTACTCTCCAATTCTGTGAAATAATTTTATATCATTGTGACATTTGATTACTATAATTTCTGTGAAGAGAGCGGAATCATTTAGCCACATCCTCCAGAGAACCAGTGAACATCTTTTGGAACGTGACTTCAATTTGAAATGATGCCACCAGATGGCCAGTTTCACAGAGGATCAATGAACTTGTTTTAAGTGGTCAAAGGGCCTCCACATTCTAAAATTTAGTTGTTTTTCATATTAAATTATTGTGACCTTGTTATAATCGCAATCCATATTTTTCCCACTGTGTCAGCTCAAATATTGTAGTAGATTCATTTATTTAATATGAAATATTAATAGAGCTTTATTAGTCCACAAATAAAAATATTCTACTGTGTCTCCAATGAGAAATCTTGCCTCATGGTCATTCAAATTATGTAGAAGATATCTGAATCTCAAATTCCACATTATTTCAGAAGAGGCAATATAATGTTGACATTGTGCCTATTGAAGTATATTTCCCAGTCTTCCAGTGGAATTGCATTATGATTAACACAACAGATGATGAATAGCAACACACTGTGTCACCACGTTTGATGTTTTTCAAGTGATATTTTTGCATAGGCTCTAAATCTTGAGGCTTTAAAATGTGATTTTCTAATATAGTAAATACTTAAAAGTCATATAAACAAACCACCAACCAATGTGGCATATAGGTAGTACCACTGGTATTGTGCAGTTATTAACAAGGATTAACATAGATGTCTAAGGGAATATATCATGTAAATAAGCCTAGAAATCTGTTAATGCTTAATAATTGACTACACTTACTATTAAACGCTATATCTCTAATATGGTATGTTGACAGGATGAACATTAGGAAAATATATGGTAAATACCTGCACTATTCACATTTGATAACTAATTAAAATTTCTTGTGATATATTAGCTCTGAGGACAAGGATCTAAATCCTTTTTCAGTGTGATCATCTTGTATAAATGATTTCACATTAATTTGTGTTGGTTTTATTTTATGTAACATTAAGTTGAATCATTCATCTAATCTACTTGATATAAATCCTATGAAAAAGTAATCGCTAAGTCATGTTTGTAATTCTTACATTGTTCTAACTGTAGCCTTTGAGCTATCTAGGATGACTTTTCTATGGTTCTCTTTGAGCTAGTGTAATGTACAAGTAAACAATGCAACAAAAACAAAAAGATCACATTCACTTGGAACTTTTCTTAATGTGCAGTATAAATAATTTGAAAAATATGATTGTAAGATAATAAGTTTCTGTTTACATCTCATATATATTTAGTCATGTATTTTCTTAATCAGTTGCATAGTAGCTGCTTACAATGTTCAGATTTGATTGAGCTTCTTTTAAAAGACTATAATTTTCAGACCCATGAACCTGTTTATTATGTCTTGATGAGGGGAGAATTTATAGGGATGATGAAATATTTTATATATGTAGTGCCAAACTTATGGAAGTAGAAATAATACTCCTTTGTAAGGACAGTGAAACAGAATACAAACTGACATTTTCCCAAAGATCAGACACAGATGATATTTTCCTTAACTCTTTCTCAGATACTCTGAAATAGTGAATACAGTTGTTTTACAAGAACTTCAGTTTGTTGCTTAAAATGATAGGGTGGTTTTATTTTTTATTTTATTTTATTTTTGAGACTAGGTCTCGCTACTTTTGCCTATGGAATCGCAGGCTCACGTTGCCCGGGGTACCACGGACTCAAGTAATCCCGAGCCTCAGCTTCCCAGGTTGCTGGGATTACAGGCACGTGCCACCACGCCCAGCTATTTTTTGGGAACTAGGTCTCCATACGTGCCCAAGCAGGACTCAAACCATGATCCCTTGTCCCTGCAGCAGCTTCCTAGGCTGCTGTTTACAGGCATGCACCACCACGCCCAACTAGGGTGGTTTTAGAAAATGGAAAATATTCAGTACCTGTGTGGACCTTATTCTTCAAGGTTCTGTGAATTTCTAGTGTTCATATTTATAATTTCACTATATTATCCTCTTAAAATATATTTGTAGTGCTAGCATGTTGCCTCTTTAAAAAACCTACATTTTAAATCTTGTGGTAAGTCTAAAATGTACTCATAGTTTTTCTTGAATAAGCTCTTGCTCTTCTCACTACATAGAAGATATATTTCTGAGTACTATGTCAAGTCTACAATATTTGGAAAATTGTGTTTCACTATTTTAATGATAGCCCTATAAAATGAGTTTTAAAATTTGCTTTATATAGTTATTTGATGTTAAGTATAATAGTTTTTTTCATATTTTACGTTGTTTTGTTTTCAACTTGGAGCTGAGAGTTGTGCACTCTTGCAAATGCTATTATGACAGAGTTTGATGCCAATCTTGAAAATTTTCACAGTTGCACAATATTATTTTAAGGCTTTTCTTTCAGGTGGACAATGTTTTCATGATATTGTGTGCTTGTTGACTATTGTGCTTTCATTAGGAATTAACTATCAGTGTACTTTCAGAGTTTTTTAAACTTATTTTCGTAAAAATATGAATATTTGGAGAGATTTAATTTTTTTTTTATTTAGAAGTTAAATTCCAGCTGAGTTCTCTGGGAAGTGCTTTGTTAGAACTTAAAATATAAATGATAAAATATTAAGGCTACAATATACAAAATATAAGACGTTATGTAAAATGTGGTTTTGAAGAGGGCAAATGAGTTACTTTAACATAAAATTAGATAAAATCATGAGCACTGAACTATTAAAATTGAACTTACCTTGGGCATAACATATGACAAGTAAGTCTAATTTATATATGAAATGATTTTTATGAAGAGAAAAAACTGCAGATTACAAACGCTGTTACAAGTTGTGTGTACCAAATAACCAAAAGCATTAATGGATCAAGACAGAAAGAATACCTATAGCTTTATCCAGTATGAGTGGCATTATCCCTTATTTGTCTTTCTCTTTCTAAATTATTTTCCTCCCTCCATTACACTGATAATGTAAAAGACAAAAGTTCATTTTTTCTTTTAATTTAGTAATTGCCCATTGCCCATATAGACCATATAATCTTAAACATCACCCATGCACTCACACACACACACACACAACACAACACACACACATACAAATACAGTTCAATTCTCATTCCTCTGTGTCCATCATTGCAGGACTACATGGCAAGATCCAAACAACTCTTACTCCATTGATCTGTCACTGGGCATGTAGGTTGTTTCCATAACTTGGTTATTGAAGTAGTGCTGTAATTCATCCGAGCGCACACATCCCTTCTTATTAGTGTTTCTGTATGCTTCAGATAGGGTTCCTTTTCCTGTAACCTCACTAAAATGGGCTTATGTTCTTTTTTATAGAGACCATTCTTTTTTTTTTTTTTTTTGCCTGTGTGTGGAACCGCAGGCTCTCGTTGCCCGGGGTACCACAGACTCAAAGCCATCCCCAGCCTCAGCTTCCCAGGTAGCTGGGATGACAGGCGCGCACCACCACGCCCAGCTATTTTTTTGGAACTAGGTCTCGCTACGGGCCCCAGGCGGGACTCAAACCACGATCCCTAGCCCTGGCCACTTCCTAGGCTGAAGCTTACAGGCACGAGCCACCGTGCCCGGCCCTCCAAACCAGTTCTTTTCAGCAACTTTGTTACTTTCATCAATCTAAAATATACGATTTATTTTCACAAGCGTTTCTCATATGTTCATTTCCTTTTTTTTTTTTTTTTTGAGACTAGGTCTTGCTATTTTTGCCTGTGGAACCGCAGGCTCTCGTTGCCCGGGGTACCACAGACTCAAGCAATCCCCAGCCTCAGCTTCCCAGG
>PVHY01034902.1:0-10127 GCA_004024945.1 Uropsilus gracilis
TTCTTTTTTTTGGGGGGGGGGCGAGGGTCGTTGCACTGTGGAGGAATAGGGAGAAGGCCCCTGGAGGGCAGCCAACAGGGCCACACAAAGGCACACCCCGACTTTACCCTGAAGTTCAAGTGCACACGTTCCTCTCCTCAGTCCAGGTTCCCTCCACAGCATCGCGAGCTCAGACCACACTTCTCTTAGGTTCTTAACTACATTTCTGGAAAACGTCTGGTCACAGGGGTGGCAGCTGGCAAGCTCCGAGAGGACACACAGGCTGAGCACAGGCCGAGGTGGGCGAGAAGGAGGCGGGAGGAGCGGGGCCAGCACGGTCGGGAGGCTTCCTGTCTGCCCAGGCCTCGTGCTGGTGAGGTTGCGTCTGGCCTTGCAGCCGCCGGGGGGACCGGCCTGTCTGCCACGGAGGCAGCAGGGGGAAAGGACACTGCTCGGCGCTGGGAAAACAGGACAAGAATTTCTGGGGAGAATCAGACACTTGTAAAAATTCCATCTAATCTGCAAAGTGATTTGCTGTTAAGAGAGGCGAGCTTGGCGGGCGGCCAGAGCTGTCCTGCCACTACGAGAGCCCAGAATTCTGGGAAAAAGCAGAGGAAGAGGACCTGGAGCGGGCGAAATAGGGGGCAGGGATATGAGCCGTCAGTGTGTTTCAGCATGTGGGATGCAGTGAGGACATGCATGTGTGTGCACATGTATGCAGGTATGCACACGTGTTTATGTGCGTGCATGCATGTGTGTTCATGTGTGTGTGAGAGCGAGAGAGGAGGTGGGGAAGCATAAATGGAGGCTGAGAATACCGAGCCAGGCCTGAGGAAAGGATGCAGTGGTATAGAAGAGAAAAGCCTAAGGAAAGTGGAGAGTAGCAAGGGTGTTTAAGAGAAGAGAGAAAAATAGACAGCCAGGCAGCTAGGAAGAACGATAGAGGGGCCAGAGGATGGAGATAAGAGAAAAGAATGGGGAAAAGGAGAGAAGAGGAGAGGGAGGGAGGGCAGAGAGGAAATAAAGCAAAGGATGGGGGAAGGGAAAGAGGGAAGGGAGAGGAAGGGAGGGGAGCCTACCTATGTTACTCACTGCCCAGGCTGAGTAATACACGGTGCTACCAGCCCCGTCTGTCACTGAATATCAAAACCCAGGCCTCCCTTCTCTCGGCACCCTCCTCGAACGCCCCCCAGGCCCCAGGGAGAAGTGAGGCTCATGCGGCCGCCGCCCCTCTGCCATCCTGAGCCGCCTGTGCTGCATCAGCCCCAGCTCGCCCTGTCTTCACCCCGGAGGGGCCTGGAGCCGCTCGGGAAGCGGTGGGCTCCTTTCAGCAGGCACGGGGTCAGGCTTGGGCCAAGGAGGGCAGGGCGGCCGTCTGCCATGTGTTTGCAGTGTGCAGGCTGGCTGCGAGCACATCTGTCAACCTTAACATCGGAGGACAAAAGCTGGAGTCGGACATGGAAAGGCCGGCCGGCGAGAAGGCCGGACCGGATGCCATGTGGTGTGTGGAGCGTGCGAGGCCGGGCCTGGAGGACTGGCTCAGCACTTGAAAGAAGCCTTTTATCCAGGCACAAGGGATAAACACTTCTGTCTGGCGTTGGCCCCCTCCCCCGCCCCCTTTCTCTGGGGTTTGCAGCCGGGGAGGGGGAAGGAACAAGAAAGCATTCGAAACATCTGACACCGCCGGGTTGGGGGGCGGGCGGCCTGTGGGGGAAATGAAAGGTGAAATGCCAGATTCAGCGCAGCTCTTCTTTCTTTCTGGCGCCATCTTTCTCTCTTCTATTCAACCCCTATTTTCCTTCGACCCGAATTCCCCATGGGTGGGGCTGGGAGGCGGATCAGGTGACACTCCCGCTTAGCACATACATAGCTGGCCTTGTCCTGAAAGGGAAACATGTGCTGACAATGGAAACCTCACAGCCTCCCACATGGGAGCAGCCTTAGGATTCTGGCTTCCAGGATATTTATTTTGGTTACTGTTTCATGTACTGAACCTTGACCAGGATCCCTCCACTCACCATGGAAGTAAGATGGGAATCCAAAGACGTGACGTCTTTGCTGGAAAGACAAAGGTTGTCGCTAAACAAGAGCGAACCCTGATACTCAAGAAGAAACTAGCAATATGTGCAGGGTGGGGCCACGTGTATCTGGATGCCAGGAAGAGTTTGGGATGGATTGTTCCGGAACGGGCTGTTTTCGTTGAGGGCCGCCACACACAGGCTGCTGTTCCTGCAGTTGGGGCTCTGCTACGGTCAACCAGTTGTCCCAGGCAAAGCTTGGGCACATAGTTCGATAAATCAATTAGTAAATGGGTTCGCTCGGAACCTAAGACCTGTTGCTTGTCATGTGGGTAGCGGCAGGTCTCGGCGTTTATCTAGTCGCTGAATTGTCTTTGGAAACTCAGCCATGCTTTCTGAATATTATATTTTTAATTTTCAACAATAAGATGCTGTGAGATTTTAAATGAAAATAGAGCACCTGGGGATTAAAAGAGCTGATATAGTAGGAACTTAAAATACACTAAGTAAACTATAGTTTCTTATCTCTTGTTTATATGTCTTCAGTGAGATTATAAACTAAGCTTAAATATACATGTCAGTAGCTTTTGGTATATTCGTGGAGCTGTGTACCTGTCACCGTGATCTATTTCTGGAACATTTTCATCACCCAGATAGAAACCCTGCACCCATCAGCACTCTTTCCATTTACTTTCATTTGGTTGTCTATATATTAGTGACACTATTTGGTTTCTGTCTTTTTCTTTCTGACTTGTTTCTGCTAGTATGATTTCTCCTAGGTCCATCCATGTTATCATAAATTCATCAAATTTGTCATTTTTAATTGATGAGCAATATTCCATTGTGTATATAGACCACATCTTTTTCATCCATTCCTCTGGTTGGGGGCATTTGGGCTGTTTCCATGTCCTTGCAATTATAAATAGTGCTGCAGTGAACATCCAGGCGCAGGTGTCCCTTTGTACCCACAATGAGGTCTCCTTTAGGTAGATTGCCAGAAGAGCGATTGCTGGGTCAAATGGCAGTTCCATTTTCATTAGTTTGAGGATCCTCCACACTGCTTTCCATAGTGGCGGTTCACTGTAGATTTGTCTATCATGGACATTTCTTATAAATGGAATAATATCACGTCACCTTTTGTGACTGACCTCCTTCAGTTACGATAGTGTTTTTTTAAGGTTTACCCACCTTGTAACTAGATTCCATTACTTTTTGTGGTGGAGTAATATTCCATTGCATGGATATATCATATTTGATTATTTCTTCATCCTTTGGTAACAATTTGGACTGCTTTCACTTTTTGGCTATTGTGCTTCTGTGAACATTGATATGCAATTTTTTTGGTGGACCTGTTCTCAACTCTTTTGAATATATAATTATAAGTGGAATTGCTAGATTATACGCTAAATTTATATTTAACTGTTTGGGGAACTACCCAAGTGCTCTCCCAGTGGGGTTACACGTAGTACTCTGTATTCACATCAGCAATATGTGAGCATTCTAATTCTTCACATCTTTGCCAACATATTTGCTTATTAATTTTTGTTTTCTTTTCTCACCAGAATATTATTATTTGCTGTTCACTTTCAAAATTAATGCTTGGAAGTACAATGTCATGCCCAACAGTCCACATACTTTACCTGTTTTCCACCAACGTTGCATCGCTAACACACCGTCACCTTAAGTCCTCCTTCCCCTCTTCCCTCCACCCTTCCCTGTTGCTGACATAGTTATTACAGAGTGTAAGAGATTTTTTCCAACATTTTTGTCTTTCATTGTTATGACTGTTATTATGTGCACCTTAGTGAGTGTAAATGTAACCTGCTTGGGATTGGATTGTGAGAACAAGCCCTCATGGCTACTCAGTGTGTATCTGCCCTGCTAACACGTGGCTGCCTTCTGAATGACAGAGGTCAGGCAATATTCGCTTCCAAACTTGGGGTTGGGGGAGAGAGCACTTCTGAGAGAAAGCTGGAGTATTGTTTTCAAAAACAGAGGGAGGAGATGCTAGATAGGGAGCAATCATCCTGTAGACTACGGGAACCCTTTCATTACATTTAATCTTTATGAGAAAGTCTCAGGTATTAAAGTGAATGAATGGCGTATTCCTTCCTTTGGAGGCCTTTGTTTTGCAAGTTCGATGTTGATGCATGAAGCACTTAGAAATCAGACGGTAGGAATAGCGAAGTTGCTTTTCATGACCCTTCTGTCAGATTGGTGTGGAATGATACCAAACTCAACGTAATGACTGTCCCCATCACTCATCTGGGACAGAAGGGCACAGATCCTTCCTTCCAAGCATGTGTCCACTTAGATTTCGACCCTCTTGCCAACCATCATTGGAAATTACTCCCCAGAAAGACTAAAAAAATATTCAGCTACACAGTGAACAAATCTATTCAGAGAAGAAATTTTGTTGCCCTGAAGAACAACAGCCATCATAGAGGCAGAACTCTGAAAGACTCAGAACTCACCCAAGAGGTTGTTCGATCCATTTGTCTGACATAGATGCATTTATTCTCTTAGATTCCCAGCTTTTCTAACATGTGCCTGTTCTGCTGTTGATGTCTCAAAGGACCACTGAGATGGTTTCCTCAAAAAAGCCCTAACGTAGGTATTACACGTTCCCAGAGGAGAGATTAGATTCCGGTAAGCTGTGTAACATGACCCATCAAGAGCCTCCACTTGTGATTCAACCTGACCTTCATGTTTTCACCCGCCTCTGCAAGTCAACGTGCCGCGGGCCCCACTTGGAACAGCTCCTCATTCTTGCTTGGATGCGCTGTCCCAGTCCAGCGGCACGTTTTTATTTGTGTGTGACGCCACTGCATTGTGTTCTGGCTCCTTTTCCAATCAGGGCTTTCATCCTTCACCTGTCCACTTCCAGTCAGCCTTGCCCAGGACGTCCTCTCCGACCAGCCTGGGCTCCCATGAAGCTTTGCTCTCCACTTTGGGTGTGTGATTAAGTCATCGATGGGAAAAATGAGGTGAAAAGCTGATGGTTTGACTTTGTTCCTTAAGGGAGGAAATAACTTGACTACAAACAGCTGGATCGGCCCATTAAAGGGAGCCGGGAAGGCAGGAGCTTGGGTCACGAGCACGACACAGAGGGGGGACTAGGGTGCTCTTTCTGATAACAAGAGAGGCGTTTGACTCCTGCTTTTTCAAGGGGGAAGCAGAGAAGAGAGGGGAGGTGATGGGGAGGAGACGCAGTGAGCTCAGGGAAGGGCCACTGGGCTGTGAAGAGCAGGTTCCCTGTTGTGAGCGGTCAGGGTGTTTTAAAGAGAGGGCGTCGGATGTCCTCCCTGATGCTGTTCGTGCTCTGCGGATGGACCCCCTTTCCTTCGCTCCCCCCACACCTTCAGGGAAGCTGGCTCTTTCACAGAAGCTTCTTTGGGGGAACCGAAGAGCTGGGCTTTCTGTCTCAGCTCACAGGATGGTGTGAAGCCGAAGGGGCGAATGGGAGGAGGCAAGATGCTGGGCCTGTGACTACGTCATGACTTCGTAGAAATCTCTGGGGACCCTTTGGTGAGTCCCACAGAGCGCAGTCCTGTCTGGGGTTTCCACAGCAGGTGACTGCGGCCTGTGAATGCAGACGCACCCCACTACTGCCTCACCTGAGCAGAAAGGCCCCAACTCCCTAGGAAGAGGCTTCTCATTCCTGCCTTCACCCCTCCCCCTCCTGCCGCCTCCTGTCTGTCTAAGGGAGGGTCAATTCCTGCAGCCTCTGTGTGTCGCCTCAGCTCTTCAGAAATCTGGCGATGGACCCAATGATCCGAAGCTCATTCCTTTGGGTAGAGTGGCGAGTAGAGTGCAGGAGAGGTGGGCTGCAAGTCCTGACAGTGTAAGGTGTTTTTATACCCATGTCACGCTCACATGCACAAGCACACAGGAGTGTGTATCTTAGAGGCCTCTTCAGAGCCTCTGGTTTGGAAGTTTTATCTGAGAAGGGATCAAGACATTTAATGAGCCTTTCAGTGCAACAAGTAGGGAGTCACATGGCATCTATGGGGTGATGGAGGGAGGCTGTGGGTTTGACATTCATGAGACTCTCTTACAAGCCATAGTAGAGGTAGTTTATCATATACCCAGTGACCACTGTGCACCCAAAATCCTAGGCAGGAAGTTCCAGAAAGTGTAATATGGCGGCCAATCTCCTCATCAGATCACAGGAATTGTGAACAGCCTTGCAACACAACAGGTGGAGTCTGGGCTTCTGAGGCTCGTGAGCTTGGCTCCAGTTTCCACAGCTGGGGTAGAAAACGTGAAACACTTGCCCTCATCTTCTCAACCCCATGACTCATGGTCTTTCTTCTCCACCATGAAATAAATGTCACTCAGTGTTCAGAGATGAGCTCTGTGGAGGTGGGAATGAGGACACGTGTGCTTATAACCAGCATGCAGTGGTGCAGGGTTGGCATAGGGGCAGCTGCCATGCCAGTGAAGCTTCTTCAGAGGGCACCATTGGCTCCTCTTAGTTGGACAAGTCTTCTCTTGTCTGCGGAAACGTTACGTGCGTTGCCGGGCACTTTGGACCCTTGGTTCTTGCCCGTTAGATAGGAGTAGTGGAAAGAGCCGTGCTCTCGTTACTCTACTTCTGGCCTGCTCTGATAAACTGCTGAATGTTCGCCTAGTGAGTGCGGAGGGAAAAGCAGAGTGTCCTTGACTGTCTATAAAGCAGTCTTGGTGGAATGCCTCCTTCGGGTCACACGTTGGCCAAACTTGAGCAGTCTTAGACTAAACTTGCGTTAGCTCATCTCCTGGTAAAGCTACGCTTATAACCATGTGACCCTGGATCACCCTGGATTTTGTTACTGCCTGCTTCATGTTGGATAGAAGAGTCTGGTTCTAAATAAACGTTGTGCCACGGCCCGGAGAGGGGCGGTGAGCCCTTCGGCCGCAGTCTTCTTGACTCAACTATAATCTTAACCCTCCCCCTCGGGACCGTTTGATCACGTCACGGCTGGCCCATGACAGAGTAGCGCCCCTTCTCTCTGTTGCACTCAGAACATGCCTGCTCTACATGTTACATGTTACACTCAGAACATGCCTGCTCCTGGATATTTCTACATGTCCCCAAGAGCATGCGCAACCCCCCAACACCCCTCACAGGCCTGCTCCTTCCCTTAAGTCATCTCCTCGGTCCTGCCCAAGCCTTTGCTATATAAATGCATGGATGGGTGAGCGGGGTCTGAAGTGACCCCAGGCATGGACAGCTGGGACGACGGCCTCGGCGTGCAGGTCACCGGGGGTGTGGGCAGGTACCCAGGAGGAGCGTCATGCGTGACCCAGACGCTCGATGGCAGGTCCAGAAGGCCGGCTCCACCCGCCCTGCATGCGCCTCTTGCCAGGCCCCTCCCTGGTGTTCCAGGCCTGTCATGGAGACATCGCCTGTCCCATCCAGTGCAAGCGGGAGTGGGAGGGGGCCGCGTGGCGGAGCACCAGCGCTCCGTAGGCTAATGCGAACCAGCTGCCGCCCGGCCAGCGATAGCGCGGGCGAACTCCTGGGCAGGAGCTATTCTTAGAAGCATGTGTGTGGCTGCTGGCAGCCTGGGCAGGGTGCTGGGCCAGCAGAGCGAGCGGACTGTTCTGCTTGGGGGAATAACCTGGGGTTTCCATCTCAAACCATGCACAGCGCTGGGCCTGGACGCAGAGCGTGCGGGAGGGCCGAGGGGAGAGAGCTGGACGTCGTGAGGGGGGGAGGGAGGCCGCGGCCCTCAGCCGCTCAGCAAACATTTATGGGTGTCCAGCCTGGGCAGCGGCTGGGTTCCCAGGGCTCTTGGCTGCTCTGGGGACGCGGCGGGCAGGTCTCTGGACGCTGACGGCTGGCACCGTGACGTGTGTCCAGGCTGTGCTCATGCAGCACCAGGCGCTTTGCCCCGTGTGGGCGAGTCCGTCGGGCTTTTCCCGCCATCAGCCTCACTGGCCACACCTGGGTGCTGCCCGGTCCCTGGCCCTGGGGCGGGGGCATGCGTGCGTGGGCCCCTCGGGCCTGGGAGGAGGTGAGAAAGGAGAGCACAGCAGAGAGAGCATGAGGGAGCACCAGAGAGGAGACTCCTGGGACCTGGGGGCCCCTTTCCCTGCCCCCCGCCCCAGCGGGCCCAGCCTCCCTGCCCGGCGGCCTGCGCGCCCGGTTCCTGAGCGCACGGCAGCTGCAACCCCCCCACCCAGGGCCCCGCGTCCTTCTGTGCCCGCTGCAGCCAGTCAAGAGCCTGCCACACCTCGGGGTGCCGGCCCACGGCCCCGAGCAGCAGGGTGTTGGCGTGACGCTCCGGCGGCTTGCTTCCTCTCCGCGGGGGCACCGCAGGGGGGCTGTGGCTATTTGCAGGAGCCACGAGATGCAGAGGCCTGCCAGGCTGCACGGCTGGCGAGGGGGGCCGGGATCACCCGGCCGCTGGCTCCAGCTGTCACGCCCATGGGAGCCCCGGCTGGAGGTCGGGGACATGGAATCAAGTTGAGAGCTGAGTCTCTGTCTCAAGCCTCCCTGTCCAGGGCCTGTGGGAGGGACAGCGACGGCGGGGACCACAGTGGCCGATGAGCAGGAGGCCAGAGCTGTGGCTGGGCTCCCCGGGACTGGGGAGTGGGGGGGGTGGGGGGGCTGGGGACACACTTCTAAAAGCTGCTGCTTTTCTGTGCTTTCCCTTGCATCGTTGTCTGCCCCCAGGTCTCCCTCCACCACGACCCTCGGGAGCGTCACTTAACTCCCGGTGCTCGTCCCTCCCGCTTCCCCGCCCCTCCCCCTCCCTGGCTGCGTGCCTCACCCCTGCTGCCAACTTGCCTGTCCATCATTTTCTTGTCCTCTTGCTCGGCCGCCCACTCTCCCCCAGAGCAAGGCCACCCGCTGGGTAGCCTTTCCTTTCCAGAAGGCCAACACCACGGCACAAGGCCCTCTAGCTCCATCCAGGTGGCTGCCGCATGGGACATGTTCATCTTTTTCCTCGCTGAGTAGTATTCCAGTGGGAGTAGGGGGCAGCTGCGCCCCGCATCGCTGCCTCCATGGAGGGGTGGGGGCAGTGCCTGTGGGAAGATGCTTGGTGGGCCGTGAGCGGGGCCGCTGTGGAGGTGAGGGTGAGGGGACCGGGAGGGGAGCAGGCCCGGGAGCTGCACGTTGCTCCAGAGGAAGCAGAACCCACGGGCCATTTGTATCTGCTCATGTGACATGCACGGCCCGAGCCCTCGGCCCAGGCGATCATGTCCCAAGAGCCCAGCAGCCACAGGCTTCGTGTTCTAGACAGACAAAGGCACCTGTGTGGGAAATGATGGCGGGAGCCTCCTCGGGGCCCAGGGGCAGAGGGGCTGCACTCTGGCACAGGCAGCAGCGGGAGCTTAGGGGCCTTGCACCTTGACGCAGCCGAGTGAGCAGGAGTTGCTGTGTCTGCCGGCACCGGGTCCACACCCGCGTGGTCACCCTCAGGCAGAGGCCGTGTGCCCAGCGCGGGCCAGGGGAGTTTGGGCCCAAATCTGTTTCTGTCAGTTTGAGCTGCTGGTTACTTACTGAAATATTCACCCACAAATCAAATCGGTCTGCGAGCGAGAGAGAGAGAGAGAGAAAGTGACAGACATACACAGTGAGACAGAGACAGAGAGTGACAGAGAGTGACAGACACACAGAGACAGAGCGAGACAGAGAGAGAGAGCAACAGACACACACAGAGACAGAGAGAGAGACACAGAGAGAGGAGGAAGAAGGGGAGAGAGAGGTTTCTCTAAACGCTGAGCTGGACTCTTCGGAAGGCTTCAGGAGAACGTCTCAAAGTGTTTCAAGGAGTTGGGTGTGGTGGAGACAATGAGAGGATGGGGGAAACCATAAAATTCTAGCAAGATCCTGCGCTCGAAGGGCTTCACAGGGGTGGCTGAGGCCCCTCTACTTCAAAGAGACTGACTGGGACCTGCGACTGATGCATTATGGGTGTGGTCCTATGAGGAAGATGACAAGGCCCCAGCAGCAGGCCAGCTCGAAGAGGCAAGCCTGGCCACATATCAAAGGGCACTGAGGGAATGTGCTGAGGGGAAGCGCTGCGGGGACGTGCTGAGGGGAAGCGCTGAGGGGATGAGCTGAGGGGACACGCTGAGGGGACACGCTGAGGGGATGTGCTGAGGGACGCACTGAGGGGACACGCTGAGGGGACG
>PVHY01034903.1:0-10126 GCA_004024945.1 Uropsilus gracilis
TTTTTTTTTTTTTTTTTTTTTTTTTTTTTTTTTTTTTTTTTTTTTTTTTTTTTTTTTTTTTTTTTTTTTTTTTTTTTTTTTTTTTTTTTTTTTTTTTTTTTTTTTTTTTTTTTTTTTTTGAGACTAGGTGTCGCTATTTTTGCCTGTGGAACCGCAGGCTCTCGTTGCCCGGGGTACCACGGACTCAAGCCATCCCCAGTCTCAGCTTCCCAGGTAGCTGGGATTACAGGCGTGCGCCACCACGCCCAGCTGTTTTTTTGGAACCAGGTCTCACTACGGGCCCCAGGCGGGACTCGAACCGTGATCCCTGGCCCCGGCCGCTTCATAGGCTGAAGCTTACAAGCACGAGCCACCGTGCCCGGCCCCACCCTACCTAGTTTTTAAAAGTAGTTCACAAGTGGGAACCCAGGTTATTCAGTGGGGATAAAATTTTTATATCTGCAAGTAGCAGGCAGTGAAACATGTCCAGATGCCATGGTTAGATATTCAATTTAACTGAAATATTTAATTTAACCTATTTGCTATTCAAGATTTGATCCTGCTTCCAGTAATATCTATAGCTGAGCTTCTTCAAAATGCAGAATCTTGGTTCTATTTTAAATCTATTGAATCTGAATCTGTTTTATAACAGGTAACTTAAATACACAAGCATAAATGTTTGAAAAGCATTTGTCTAAATAACAGCTCCTTGTTTCTTAACATGTCAATGTAAACCTTTACACTAGGTTCAACAAGGAGAATATAATAGGAAGAGTACATGTCTTAATTAGCTAAAATGTCACCACATTGATTAGTCTACCTAGATAGGTAAGATTAACCCATTTTAAATGGAGTCTAAAATTATTAGGTTGTCACAGGAAAAAAATGTGTTTGATCATTTCGGGAACTTCTATATTCATTACTTGTGGTATGTTCATTGCGAATGAATTAGGGCAGGGGTACGCTCTCTCCATAATGCAGTCATCTTTGTTTCTATCATTTTGCCTTCTTTCTATGAGAATGCTAATTCTGATCATCCAGAGGTATTCTATATCTTTCTTGTTCATCTTTGCTCCTTAGAGTTAAAACTGGACTAATAAAGTTTTGTGGTAATGCTTGTGTACTACTCAATTTTGACGGAATGCTTTTAATTATGAACTGTGTTTGGTCTATTGATTTGCCCTTTAACCTCATATTATCTCTACTATATCTAAGAAAATTTATCCAGAGGTTCTTCTACATGGGCACTCTGTTCCTTTTGCTAACACAGCAGTACATTCCTTTCAATTTTATATTCAGCTCATTTTTGAAAAGGTGAAGTAGACTAATCATTTCTCATTATATCTGAGAAGCCCTTCTAAACTCTACTTGAGCAAATATTCTGACTCAAATTAAACATTTTTGAGTTTCTAAGTCTTCTTCATAAACACAAAGGAAGTGAACCAGCTGAGAACACATAGAGGACAGACGTGCTCTCTGTAGAGGGAAAAAGCACACACACACTGGCACACACACACACATACACACACACATATAAAACAATTGTGACAAAGGTACTTTAAAACAATTTTTGTTACTTTAAGTTGGCAAACTTACTCTGAAGAAGTTTTGTGTTTTTGATTTTTGTTCCCCCTCCCGAGTTAGTTTATAGTCATTGGTGATCTCTCATTCTGAAGTTTAACGAAACTATGCTTGAAGACAACTGTCCACATAAAGACAATTTAAAGAAAATATCTTCGATTTCTTCTGTCAGAAATATATCCCATTTTAAGAATACTTTGTAGTAATATTATGATGTATTTTATCCCAATGGCAGGTAAGCTACTTTCAAATATAAAAGATCTTAAAACAAACCGCATGTTCTCTAATGTGTTGTGATGTTATATTAGGAAGGTCTATCTGATATTGTCAAAAATATTGTCAAAAAGTCTAATAATGAAACAAAATTCTTGAAGGAATTATGAGCTTATATATTCATGGCTAAGAATACTTCAGTTTAATGAATGAAAATAATTGTATTTTCCCTGAGAGGATAAATTCTAGTAGATAACCCCCCTACACTGAGATGATTATTTCCTCAGAAAAATCAAAATATACGCTTTTAAAATGCAATTTATGATAGATTTTTCTAAGGCACACCTGCATTTTAAAACATTTCCCCAAAAACAGCATAAATTTTTCTTTTTTATAAAGTTAGGAGTTCACTACCTAATGATCATTTCTGACATTGCATTCATTCAGCATTCTGAACATCTTTTTTTCTTGTGTATATTAATGAAAATATGTACTTTACTGAAACTTGAAAACACAAGCTTTTGAAACATTTTTTAACTTTTAAAAGAAATTAACTAAAAATGTCTGAGGTTTGATTCCTTCAGTTAAAGCAATTCATGGAAATGAAAACAGCATCTATGAGTCATAAGAGTCCGGGTTTCCAAGGTGATAACTGTTTCCTGCCATGCATTATCTTGTGGGACATATCATCAGCAAAGTACATAAAAATTGAGACTAGATATGACTGCTGAAGAAGATGGATACTGTTTTAAATTGGTGGCACACTAATAACAGGATTTAGTATATATCAAGGACACTCTATGTGAGACAGTTCTCCCAGATATGCAGCAAAGTGCAACAGATCTCAAAGAACTATACCAGGATGTGGGAGAAAAACACACTTGTCTATATTAATATAATTTCTTCTGCTTAGATTAATAGATAATATAAAATACCTATTTTTCTTGTATTAAAGGTGGGTTGATGATGTACTAAGTTTAATTCACTTTTGAAATATCAAAAGGCAGCCATTATGTCAGAAGCAGAGTGACTCATGAACAAAGAGATATGAAAAGAGAGAGAGAGAAATAGGTTCCTGGATTTCTACTTAACCATTATTCAAAATTTTGGTGCAATGGGGTCTATAAAATATTCCTTTCAGAGGAGGTGAGTTTGATTCATGGACTCAAGAGGAGATATCAAATGAAAGCAGGGCATTTTGTTCATAAAAGTGGCAGCCTTAAGAGAAAAATGTCATGAAGGAGAGAGAAATTGTCTGTGTAAGACAAATATTGGACATAGGAGGATACATGAGAGATTTTCAGATAGACTATTCACATAAATACTAATTGTGGGACAGATATTAAAAACCTTGAATTGAATAAAAGTAATTAGATAAAGCAGAAGTTTCAGTAATAGAGAGTAATTTGGGGGCAGCTTAGAAATATTCTATTACTGACCTAACTGTACCTGTAAGTTAAAACTTATTTTAAAAATATTTTGAGAAATATAGCAAATGTGTTTTATTTCCCTATTTCTACCTTAGAGAGGACAAGAGAAAGTATTGAAGATATTGTGATTAAGAGCAATACAGTAGGGTGAGATGCTTTGTTCTAGCAACAAACTGTCAACTACATGCAGGCAAGCTACATGCTCTCCTGTGCCTCAGTTTCCTAATCTGTAGAGTGAAGATAGTTATTATAGAGTATTCTAAAGGAAGGCATTTATATTATAACAATGTATGACACATTATACAATTGTAACATTGTATGTAACAATGTATGACATAGAAACTGTGCAAATAGCTTAAAATATTAACTATTAATTTCATTGCATTCATTAATTTTATGTAACTATTTTAACACTTAAAGCTAATATTCAAGTAGCATTAAATAAGAACTTACTAAAAATAAAGATGATCAAATAGACAGCTATGTGTGTAGGTCTTACTTTAGAACCCTTTTATAACTGAAATCGGGTCAAAAGAAGGGGGCAAAGCCTCGAACTTACAAGCCCCAGGCCTGTATCACCTGTGCCAAGCAGTTGTCACTCAAAATGTAGTTGAACAAGGGATTTTATTAACAAGGGAGTTCAACAGGGAAAATGAAAAGTCCTAATGAAAGTGAGTACCCCTCCCCCTCCCCCGGTTGTGGCAGCTAGCAAGGTGCTCCTCCCCCATTGGCTGACAGTTAGCCCCTTTCCCCCTTTGATGTGGCAGTTAAACTGCCAGAAGTGGCAGTTAGAACAGGAAGTTGGACCAGAAGCAGGGGGGATGGGGGATAAAAAGGCAAGGAGCAGAGACCAGGGGAGACAGAGACCTTTTGGGGAGGAACAGAGAACTTTTGAGGAGAGAAGAGAAGAGAATGGCAGCTGGGTAAAGAGTAGCCCGAGTGACCAGGCAGGGCAGAAACCCCCTGGGAGAGTGAGCTGGAGGTGACAAGGAGCCTCAGTATCTGGCAGAGTGGCCAGTGTGGAGAGTATGGCTTTGTAGCAAGGTGATATGGAAAGCTGGTACCTAGAGATGGCCAGCAATTTGGAAAGCTGATTTGTGCATCAGCAATTATGGAAGAAGTTGGAAAAGTCTTGGATAACTGGAGCAACATGGAACACTGGAGATTAAAAACAAGAAGAAGAAAGAAAAGAGAAGAATCAGGAGAAAGAATGGACTTTACGAAAGTGCCTACTTCTCAGGTTCAGAGGGCCAAAGGAACCATCATTGGACTGTGTCCTCGGGACATTTGGGACTGAGAATAGTGACTGGAGTAAGATAACTACCACTTGTGCCTTCTCATTTTCCCTGTTGAACTCCCTTGTTAATAAACCCTTTTGTTAAACTGCATTTTGAGTGGCAACTGCTACACGTGAGTGAAACGGATCTGTGGGTTTGTCAGCTGGAGGATTTTGGCCCCCACCTCCTTTTCAACATGATTTCACTTAAACCCACAAGTGGCAGTTATCTTACCACAGTCACCATTCACAGTCCCAAAGGTCCCAAAGACACAGTCCAAGATAGTGCCCCTTTGCCCCTCCAAACCTCAGAGGTAGGCACTCTGCAAAGTCCAGTCTTTCTCTGGCATCTTCTTTTTTCTTCTTCTCTCTCCGGTATCTCAAGATGCTCCACTTCTTTAAGGTGCTTCAAACTTCTTCCACAAATCAGCTTTCCAAATTCCTGGCCTTTGCCAGGTACCATCTTTCCAGGCCACCTTGCTGCAGCGTCATACTCTGCACTCTGGCCACTCTTCCTCTGGCCACCATGACACTCCACCAGCACCAGCTCTCTCTTCCAGGGGGCTTCTGCCTAGCCTGGTCATTTGGGCTACTCTTTACCTCTCAACCATTCTCTTCTTTCCTCTCTGGAAGGCTCCTTCTGCTCCTGCATTTTTCTCCAGGTGCAAAAACCTCTCAGCTCTCAGCTATACATGGGTCTGCTTCTCCGGTAAACCCTCCCACAGCTGCTTCCTCTTCCAGTTTTTAACAACCAGGAGTTTTTAACTGCCACACCCCAAGGGTGGGGAAGGGGGACCCAGTTTCATACTCTCTTATGGAAAGGAGATAGTAGAACAGATATGTGAGATGTGAAAGGAGTGATGAACCAGTTCTACACATATTTAAGTGAAGATTGTTTCAAGAAGTAGAAATATTAGATATAAATTAATAGAAACTCACAATTGAGAGCAGAACATTCTTCCTTAAATTTGAGAAAGAAAAAAATCAGGAGTGATTGTGGAAGATGAAATGTGGAAATGTTGAGCTATGTCCTTTTCAGTCTTTTAGTTCAGAACTGAGAAGTGGAATTTTACTTAGTGTGAAAGAAATTCTTTGGTACACCAGCCTCCATGTCAGTGTACCCATATATTTGGTTCCCGGGGAGTATTAAAGCCTGTAAAATCTGCTGAGAGCTCAGAAACTCCCATTATCTGTCTGCCTGAGTCAATAGTGTCCATGTTCTATTCATGGGCCTTCCTTACATGGAGTTAGGAAGAATAATGGCCTATTGAAGATGTCTAGACCTGTGAATTTCTGGATGTGTGAATATGTGATGTTACATGGCAAAGGGCATGAGGGCATTTGGTTTGAAAATAAATTGGCCTTAAATTAGGGTGAAATGTCCTGGATTAGTCAGGTGGACACAATGTAAACACTGATGTTAATTAAAGGATAGGGCCTAGACTAACCAGCTGGACCCAATGTAATTATAGATCATTAAATATATACAGGAAGGCAGAGGACAGTGTCAGAGTAATACAGAATGAAAAAAAACTCCAGTGTTATTATTGTCTTCAGGATGGAAAGGAAACACAAGCCAAGAAATGCAGATTTTCTAGAGAATCTGAACAAGGCAAGAAAATGGGTTTTCCCCTAAAGCCTCCAGAAAGGATTTTAGCATTGATGATACCTTGTGTTTTACACCACTGAGACCAATTTTGGAACATGATCTCCAGAACTGTAAGTTGGTAAATTTTGTGTTGGTTTAAGCTACTAAATGTTACAAAAGTAATAAGAAAATAATATGATTATGAGATTTTCATATTAGGGGAGCAGGTGAAATCTGAAACTGGCCCCCAGAGATGGAAGACAAGATCAAAGGAAAAGGCAGATATTTCCATATTGGTTTGTGGCAATAACCAAGGCAACTTATAGAACAGGGTTTACCAGGGATAGTTGCAATAAAAATATATTCCCACACCTGTGCAGGGCCCATAAAAATATAAGTCATGTTTTTTTTTTCAGTTTCTCAGGCTCTTTTTTTACTGTGACCTTCCAGCATGGTGACCTATCTTCAATAACATGTAACATTGAGATGGAGTTTACATGCGCACAAAGCTGTGATATTATGACCTTCATACATAGTTTGCATTTGAGAATCATATTTCTGTGAACTAGGTCTAACCTTACTTTGTGCTGATTTTGTCTGTAAATCATATAAAAATAAATAGAGTTCCTGGGAAGCAGTAATGGGCCTTTCAAGGGCCACAAGCGAGGGACCACTACTATGGCTGAAGCCCAGTGGGGATGCCGCTGTTGTTGTAGTTACCTGTGTGTCTCCTGCTGCTTCATAATAAAGATTTGTTCCTGCTCCCCACATCTGGGCTTCCTGACCTGCTTTCTCACTTGCTGTTATCAAGAACCAGGAAAGCTTGTAGCTGAGGCCCTGAACATGGTGACGCAAATGAATCAGCATGTGGATGAGTATGAGGTTGACAATCTGCCCCCTCAAATCTTAAACGTTTTAATATAGTCCTTAACTGACTTTAATAATGTTATTTGGATGGTCTTGGCAAAACATTTATTTCAGGGATATGTCTTTGGGCACCTTCAGGAAGCTGGGAGGCAAGCAAACTATGCATTTCCAGAGTAGGGGATATGGGGATCTTCTAATGCCTGGGGTATGCTTACAGGTCAACAGGTGGTTAACATTAAACCACCTTCCCCCACAGTGCCTCTTTCTAAGATAACTCTCTCAAAATTAATTTATGTAATATACTCAACTAAAATAGGTTTGAAATATGATTAGATACTAGATAATATTTTTATATGACCCAACGATCACAATCCTAGCAGTATATCAATTCTGTTTTCTCCATTCTCTTAACCTCACTATTAGCCCCATACCCATATACCATTTACTTTAAACATCCCTGAATATATCTGTTTTATTTATTACTGACAGTATTTTCTTTTTAACACATATTGGTTCATGATAATCCATGACTTTAATATATGACACTTTCCACTACCAACAACAATAAAGTCTCTCAAAATTGCATGTTTGCTTTTCAATCTTTCTAATTTCCTCTAATTTCTATATACCCAAGCTCTAGTTACACTGAATCCCTCTATTCTACTTGGAAAATGCTATGCTTTGGATATTGCATAGATTCTAGCATATATTTTATTTCTTCCTGGTATAACATTTTACCACCCCTGTCTTGTTTTGTTAGTGAAGTAGGTGTTGTATGTCTGTAATGAATTAACCCTTGCTTGCTTTTTTTTTGGATGGTGTTTTTTTTTTTGCTATAATCTCATGTAAGATCAGTTCAATTACCCACATTTAAAAATCGTTGAACTTAGTTCTGTTTCAATACATGTCATTGAATTTTGTCTGTGTATATCCCCAGTCCTTTCTATGGCCTTTAAAACAGGTACCATGTCTTATTGATCAACTAATACCCAATGGTGGAAAATAAACTCAATGATGAGCCAAGGCTAAGGCTCACTAAAAACAGAAAAATTCATGTAAAGGAGACATTTGAAGTTTGTTACAACATTCTTGAAAGGAATATTTAGTTCCATCATTTATGCAAATTACCTTTAGGATGTGGCCCACAATTACAAAGTTTAATAATTTTATGGCACAACAGCTGGACCAACTGCAACTTTTAGAAGTCTTTGAACTAAGGGCAAATATAGCGTTTACCTTTTCCTTACCTTAGCTTTACATGTATTCAAGACTCTGTTAGTATTTGTCATTCTATCAGGACACATGTGAACACATTAAAGATAATTGGGAAGCTCATTCAGCTTAATAGTATAAACACATGCACAAAATTTACACACCAACCCAACAGGATCTGTTTGTACTATATTTAACTTTATTTATTTGCTTCTTGATACCTTTCATGATATGAATTCCCACTATAGAGTTTAGGATTCTCATAATGCTTTAGAGCTAAAATGTGGGTGAGATGAAATCAATGATAATTTAAATGTGGAAATGGATTCAGCTGGTGGTAATATAATTGAGAACAGAAACTGAGTATGAATAGTGTAGCTATAGGAACCATTTGAGACTTCTCAATTTAATGGTTAGGAGAATATTTCTATTATTAACAAATGATACAGCTTTCATTACACAGTCATTAATACACCCAAGCATTGTTTGTCTGTCTTTTGTTGTACTCAAAATTCTATTTGATGCTAGCATGAAAATCCTGTAAGATACTAAAAAAACTGTAAGATTGTTCACTTTATTGTAAAGTAGATGAGGTGTAATGAGGCAACAAATGTACTAAAAAGAGCAATGTATGCAAAAAGAGAACTTGGATTTAATTTTGTTTTCCAATTACCATCTGTATAATTTGGAGAAAGCATCTTTGCTGAAACAATTTATTTTAGTATATCTTTATAAATAATGCTTAACATCATTTATCATGAGAATTAACTTGCTTATTAATATCAAAATTAACAACATTTATTATAGTTTATCTCAATTTAGCAATATTTTATATACAATATTTGTTACTGCTATTACTGAAGAGATTTTAAAATTATCATAAATCTACATGTACACCCTTGAATTTGTTAATGTGCAGGTTTCTTTTACTATATAATAAAGTACAGACTCATTATATATAAAATGAATATAGAAACTTTTAAAAATGGTTACCTGTTTTATTCAGACACTTGTCACTTTATGTCATGTCAAAACTGATGCATTCATAGAAGAAAAAGACAGAAATAGTGAACTACTTAATATTATGTACACAAATTTTATTTTTAAACAGTTCATCATTAACTGATTTTTTTTAAGTTCACAGAACATCCATAAATGGTTATACTTTGGAGACATTTATTGATTATTACCCATATTTCAATCAGTGCACAGAAAGAAAAATTCCATCACATCTAATTTACGAAAATATACAGAGCATATGATGGGTTTAACCTTAAACATTTCTACTTAAGATTATGTTCATGTCTCATTCCTGAAAAATATTAAGGGGAGGGAACCCATATAACTCTAGGTTTCTGGATTTTTATATATTACATCTATTTTAAAATGTATTCTTCAAGAAAACATACCTGAGAAGTACAGGAGAAAAAATTTCAATAAAAGAAAACAAAGAATACAAGGAAAATATCAATAAAAGTATTGAATACAGGAGGTTTGGGTTAGAGCTGTGAACACCCACCTATCTGTATTCATTGAGGAAATGAGGACTCTGGTTCAGAAGAGCTTTAGAGCTCTTTACAACTTCATTGTTCCGGATACTATGCTTTCCCCGTCTTCTTCTAAAGTCATGTTACACTTTGTTAAGTATTCGGTGATTGCTATTCTTTATATCTTCTTAATTGCTAATATTTGATCATATGGAGAAGAAAATAAGAATGATTCCTTCGGCTGTCCAAATTCAAATAGAAATAGGTCTTACCATTTTTTCATCGTCTCTTTACAGATTTTTTTTTTTTTTTTTTTTTTTTTTTTTTTTTTTTTTTTTTTTTTTTTTTTTTTTTTTTTTTTTTTTTTTTTTTTTTTTTTTTTTTTTTTTTTTTTTTTTTTTTTTTTTTTTTTTTTTTTTTTTTTTTTTTTTTTTTTTTTTTTTTTTTTTTTTTTTTTTTTTTTTTTTTTTTTTTTTTTTTTTTTTTTTTTTTT
>PVHY01034904.1:0-10128 GCA_004024945.1 Uropsilus gracilis
TGGTGGTGGTGGTGATGGTGGTGGTGGTGGTAGTGATGGTGATGATGGTGATGGTGGTGGTGATGATGGTGGTGATGGTGGTGATGATGGTGATGGTGGTGATGGTGAGAGTGGATGATGGTGATGATGATGATGGTGATGGTGGTGATGGTGGTGGTGGTAGTGATGATGGAGATGGTGGTGGTGGTGGTGGTGATGGTGAGAGTGGATGATGATGATGATAATGGTGGTGATGGTGGTGATGGTGGTGGTGGTGGTGGTGGTGGTAGAGGTGATAGTGGTGGTGGTGGTGATGGTGATGGTGGTGGTGATGGAGATGACAGTGGTTATGATGGTGGTGGTGATGGTGTACAATATGATGATGATGGTGGTGTTGATGGCAATGATGGAGATGATGGTGATGGTGGTAGTGATGATGGTGATAATGGTGTTGATGGTGATAGTGATGATGATGGTGGTGAAAGTGGATGATGTGATGGTGGTGACAGTGGTGATGATGGTGATGGTGGTGGTCATGGTGATGTTGATGGTAGTGATGGTGTAATGGCGGTGATGGAGATTATGATGGAGATGGTGATGATGGTGGTGGTGATGGTGGTGGCGATGGAGATGATGATGTTGGCGAAGGTGGTAATGATGGTGATGCTGTGACAGTAGACGATATAATGATGATGTGTTGATGACAGCAATGACGATGGAGGTGGTGACAGGGTCAACCACAGTCATTACTTCCTGTGTGCTGCCGGCACTCTAATGGGAGCACTCAGCACCCCCTGCCCTGTGTGAATTCCTTCCTTATCTCACACCCTGCAGGGAGCCACACATTCCCAGCCCTCAGCATGGCACCTGCTTCTCCCCCTTGCCGAGGTCCTGCCTTTCCCAGGGTCTGAGGAGAGACGCATCAGCTGTGGCGGGGGATGCTTGCAGAGCTGCCCTTTGCTTCCTGCCCCCAGAACTGTCCGGCCAGCTGTCCGCTGAGCCCTGGCGAGCCCAGTCTCTGGGCTGGTGCTGTGCAGGGACATACTTAGCATCGGCCACTTGGGTTGATGGGAAGAGGGCGGGAGTGTTTAGATGGCCCAGGAGCATGCCTGGGCCTGACGCAGGGACCTTGCTGGCACTGGCCCCCACCTCAACAGCCCTGCAGCCCCACAATCCTGCAGCCTTACCCACCTCTCACCATTGTCCAACCCCTGGCTTGGGTCTCTGTCAGCTTCCACCCCGCAGCTGCAGGGACCCAGCTCGGACACTCTGGGTAGCCTGGATCTCCTGGCTGGGCCCCGGGCTTTGGCCCCCACAGGCCATCAGCACCCCATCAAGAGTCCCTTTAGCCCCACTCCCCCCTCACCAGCTGTGGGCCGGGGGCCGAAGGGAAGGCCTAGCTCACACAGCATCCACGCCCTGTGGCCCCAGGGGCCAGGGTCACAGATGTATGGGGGGGCATGGAAGATACCAGCTGGAGCCTCTCCCTAGCTCGGCGTGGGGGCAGAGAGGAGTGAGGCCACCATGATTAATGGGGAGTCCAGCTTGTCCTAGAAGTGGAGGGGAACTGGGTCACCCTCGGCAAGGCCCGGCAGGCCAGGCCCCTGGCAGGGCAGCGTCCAGAGGCCGCGGAGGGGACTTTGAGCAGAGCCGGCCCGGAGCAGAGGCGGGGGCGGCGGCCGCAGCCGGGAGGGCAAACACTCCGACTCGGCCAGGAGCTCTCCTTTGCCCCCCCGCCCCCGCGCCGCGTCTGGGCAGAGATCTGGGTCAGTCTGTTTATGGATCCAAAGCGCAGAGACGAAGATTCAAGCATCCACATCAAACTAGAACCTGTGGACACACTGGCCTGAGCCCCAGGGCAGCCGGGCAGGGCAGATGGACCGTGGGTGCAGGGCCGCGCGAGAGGGACAGAGCCGTGTCGGCCGGGCCGGGGCCCCAGAGTCTCTGACTGCTGTGAATTGGGCCCTGTCGGCCCTGCTGTGTGCCGAGCCAGCCCAGCTGAGGGCGGGGCCACCCCAGTGTCTGGCACCAGGTTGTGGTCAGCAGGCTCTGGGGAGGGGGCCCGGCAGGGCAGTGGGGCAGCTGGGTGGATGCCTCACAACACAGCCGACAGCAGCGCGAGGGTGCAGGCCCCGGGCCAGCCTCCGTGAGGGTCACGGTCACCACGGTGTTAGCCAAAGCCAGCGAGGAGGCTGAGAAGGCCCGTGGTCACGCCAGGTGGTAGCGGCTCTGGTCTTGGTGCAGACGGGCTGGCCTCCAGGGTGGGGAATGCTTGACCCACCAGCTCAGCTTCAGGTCCGGCTGGTTTCAGGGTCCAAGGCCATCTTAGGGGCTTGGTCTTGCTCCCCTTCTTGGCCCTGCTTCCTTGTCAGGTCCATCTCAGGTAGGCCCCCCTGGGCTGAACCGGCCACAGCAGCTCTGAGAGAGCAGCTGTCCGGCTCAGGGTCAGGGGCAAGGACGATCTCGAGGTTCCAAAGAGAGTCGTGGTCTGGCCTTCGGGGGTGGTTGATCATACGTCCACTTGTGAGCACACTTGGGGTCAGGAGGCGGGCGTGAGTGTCCAGTCCCTGGACAGAGGGGGGAGGCAGCCAGCCAAGGAAACGCGGCAACCGGCTGCAGCCAGGGGAGCGCGCCGGGGCCTGTGGCCATCCACGCAGGACAGACGCCCACTCGGGCAGAGCCTGTTGTCCTGTTCCGCAGCTGTTTCCCTCCCGGTGCTGAGCTGCACGGGAGGGAGCATCGCCAGGAGCCACCCAGGAGTCCTCCCTACCCGGGCGTGTGCTCTCCGTGCTCCCTAACGCTGCCATTGCTGCTTGCAGTCCTCAGCCTGCAAGCCCAGACCGTCCAGCCTGTCTCCAGGTCCCTCCCCTCCAGGCCCGTCCTGCCCGCGTGTGTCACGGAGTCCTGAGGCCACGTTGCCGGGAGGCTGGTCTGGGCGGTTGGCCAGGGTGGCCCTGACGCGTGTTCGTGGGGACAAGGTGGAGGAGAGACCCACGTCCTCCGGGGGACCCATCGGCTCAGCCTGTCCCCCAGCTCTGCCAGAACCCGGGGCAGGGCGGCCGCCACACCAGGTGCCTGAAAGGTGAGTGACGCCTCCAGGCGTGCCTCGTGGGCAGAAGGAGACGGCGAGGGGGGGCGGGGAGGGAGGGTCTAAGGGCTGCTGCAGCAGCAGGCGGCGACCTTGGCCCCTGCACGTGCCCCCGCCACCCACCACAGTCGTGGTCACTTGACCACCGTCCAGAGAGCCGGGCGGGTCCCCTGTTGTCCCGCAGGCGCCAGTCTCCGCTCTTCATGGGCTGCCCTCCTGCCCAGCGGGTGGGCCGAGCTCAGCGCTCCACTCTGTGCGAGACACAGATGCAGGCGGACCCCTCCCAGAGGTGTGGGGTTCCGACGACTGGGTGATGGCTGGGTCGGCCAGGACACAGGCCCCTCAGGGGCCACGCGGGGTGGCACGGAGACGCTGCCTGATGCTTCAGAGATATCCACCTCCTGGACGCTGCAGAGGCGGGGGTAGGGCTCTGTGAGCCCCCATAAGTGCCACCCGTGCACCCCCAAACCTAGAGTTGGCAGCCCCAGCCTCCACCTGACCCAGCTTTCTGTAGAGTCTCAGCCCGTGGTGCCAGGCGGGCCGGGTGTCCGGTTCATGGTGCCACTGACTGAGCCCCCAGCCCGGGTCCTGGTCTGGGGGGTGGGCAGAGGGAGACGGGCCGGAACACCCGTCTGCTTAAGGCCTCCAGCACGAAGGCTCGGGGCCTTGAGTAGGCAGGTACAGCGAGCCAGAGCCGACCTCTGTCCTCGACACCTCGGCCCTCCCTGAGCACGGGTCTCGAGGCCAGCGGGGAGCCAGGGGCCAGCTGGCCTGAGGGCTCAGCCGGAGCAGGGGACCCCTTCACCCCACCCTCTGATTCCCACAGCCTCCCATCCCAGCAGAGGGCGGGGCACCGAGCACCAGAAGCGGGGCGTCCACATTACCCCCTGCTCAGGGAAGCAGACCTCTCCTGTTCCGGCCTACGCGGGCATCCCAGAGCCAGGTTCTCCAAGTGCCTCAGCTGTTGACCACGCCAGCTGGAGTCTCCGGTAGGGTCCTGGGCGCTTGAGTCACTGACCTCGACCTGCTCCAGGCCAGCCAGCGCCACCAGTGTCCCAACCCCCGGGGGGGGGGAGGAGCTGAAGGTCATGGCGGGCGCCGTCTCGGACCCAAGGGCTCCGCCAGGCGATCTGGGCCAGTCTGCTCACTCACCACCTATTCTGAGAAGTGGGACATCAAAAAATAGACAGGCCCCAATTCCCCAGCCCGCACCGGCCGTTGCAGTAATAACGCTAAGACAATAGCCCAGTCCTGGGACTTCTCACAATGGGATCTTTTCGAAGTGCCTCAGGATCTGAGCGTGAAATCGGCCGAGTGGCCTCTCCAGACAGAGCAGCCAGCAGCAAGGTGAGAGCGAGTGGGTTCTGCCAGCTCTTGGTCAGTGATTCCCGAGTCCAGTGGACACTCTGGCTTAAGACCAGCTAGTAAACATCCAACCCCCCAGGAGGCTTATCATTAAGATTCGGTGTGGGGTGTGGACATAGGTTAAGATCTATGCTTTAGATAAAGGAACACCTTTATCTTTCTCCTCCTCTCTGGCACAACTAGAGATGGTTCCTGGCAAGTCTATTATCTGTGACACAGCTCCCTAACTTCTTAGGCATGTCCCACCCAAGAGGCATATGATTATTCCTGTTATCGCCCATCCTCCTGACATATGTCCCTGCACTGGGGATTCAGGTTTTTCCCTTCCTCACTACTTCATTGCGATCATTCTTTGCTAAGGTATAAGAAGAAGACGCCAACTCCTAATAAAGTCGGACCTGGACGTGTTCCCAGATTCCCCGGTTTGTGGGCTGACCCCACAGATCGCTGTCAACCTCTTCGGTCTCATTCTTCTTTCCCACACGGGACTCCTAACAACTTGGGGTGTTCTTATCCCAGGATCAGGGATTGTTCTCATCCAAGACGCTTCCCCGGGGGCCTGGGTTTCTCCAGGCTAAATGCACACAGACGCAACACAAACAAAAACTGCCTGTGGAATCCGGCAGAAGAATAAGGATCTCTTTCCTCCTTCCCTGATTTCCCAGAGCACCGGCTGTCTGTGTGGGGCCAGGCCTGGAGGAATCTCACCGGACAATCAAGGAGGGTAGCAATCACAGCTCAGGGAATAGTCATCGAATACAGGCGCTGGGCAAAGAACCGAGATGGATGCGCCTGGGCTGCTGAAGGCTCACCTTCTCGGGGGGAAGACGGTGCACAAGTGAAATGGTGTCACGTGGAGGGCTGCAGTGGGAGCAGAGCAGGGAGCTGCAGTTCAAATGACAGAGCTGGCCCCGAAGCAGGCAAGAGCCAGAGGCTGATCTGGGAGGTGACAGGTGCTGGGGTTTCACTGTCAGGCATAGGATAGAGGGGGGAATCCTCAAGGTGGGTGCTGCTTGGGCAGAAGAGAGATGGACAGGCATCGTGGGTATGTGGCTAGGGGTGAGAGGGACCAAGGAGCTGTGGCCATCAAAAGCATGCCCTTCCTTGGAGTTACCTGAGAAAGACTGGTTTGGGCCAGAGTTGAACTTGGCCTGTGGATACAAGCATGGGATAGGTGGAAGAGCACAACAGGAGTGCGAAGATGGTCGCCAAGTCATGGCTGAGGATCTGCATGATGAATGGGAACTGCCCATTCTCATCTTCCTCTCAGCCGCCACTGTCCCCTCACAAGGCCCTTGGAGGACTGAGAGCTCAGGTCATGGGCCGAGTTGTCAGGCCTTGAGATTGAAGCAGATGGATGGATGGGTCCTGGGGAAAAGGTTGTGGAGGAAAAGGAAGTAAGTAAGGGTGACCAGGTAAGCTTCAGCTGGGGGTGGGGAGGATATGTTATGGAGAGGCTACTGAAGGGAAGATTTCACCGTGGGCAGAAAAGAAAAAAGAAAAAATAGGCAAGTCTTAACTCCAGGAAAAACAAAAAGTTGTATAAGGAAAACTCAATCAAACGTAACTCAGAAGCAAACACAGTTGCTTTTGCAACTAACTCAAATAAATAATAAATATCCCAAATTTGGAGTTCCACTAATTTGAGATGAGAGAGGAATTGTTGAAAGAGAGGTGACTACTTAGTCATTCTGTACCTTGTGCAGAGTCAAGATGAACCAAGAGAATGCATTAAAAACAATACTTGTTTAAAGTATAGATAATATAAATAGTTAAGGACTTAATTTAAAAAATGGGAAGTATATACCTTGAAGAACTAGGGGGAGGTGGAAGTGAGGATTCTTGTTTATATTTAGAAGACATCTGCCCCATTTGACATAAATCCATCTATTCCGCTATCACAAACAGGTATTCTTAGACATAGACACATATTGTAGATATGACATACACACACACATTGGCATCTCCTGCTTTGATTAAAAATGATAAAAGGAAGAAAGAGGAAAAATAGACCCCTGCCTCCTGTCCCTGAGGGGGGTGGCATGAGGGCACACGTCACATGGCATGAGACAGAGAAACCAGATGCTTGTATGGGCATCTCTGGAGAAGTTCAAACTTCAGCACCTGAGGAAATGGCTACTTTCAAGCTGTGTTGGCCTTTAAACGTCACCAAGCCAGTAGGAAAATCACGAGGTGCCGGGACAGGGCCTGACAAGGCCAGGAGCCACTGGGTGCCGGGACTCACAGTTTTTGTCATGGAAACACAGTGGTTTGTTGTGTTGTCTTCCCAGGGGGAGCCAGGGTCCAGCCAGGGGGCTGCAGGTCAGCAGGAGGAAGGTGTGCCAAGCCCTCATGGCCTCTTCCGGCTTCCTCCAAAGTCAGCCCCCTTCACCCCACCCTGCAGACACCCCCACCCTGTGGTGGCTCGGCCCCCAGTGCCTCTTCCCAGCCCCCACACCACCGGAACCCAGCCCGCCTCTCACCTTCTCTTCTCACCTTCCTCTCAACCGCCACTGTCCCCTCACAAGGCCCTCGGAGGACTGAGAGCTCAGGAAAATCACACCTGGCCACATCCCCACGGCTTCTGTGTCCTCACACTGTCCTGTCCACTAGCAGCAGCCAGAGAGGAGGCTTGGGGCAGAGCCAGCAACCCCCTTCCTGCGTCTGATAGCTGCGAGCCCTGGGCGTTGGGGCAGGAGGGGATGGGAGGAAGCACCTCCAAGTCTGGCATGCTGGGGGAGGGGCTGTGGGGGTAACCCTGCTTGCAACTCTGCAAGGCGCCCCCTTGAGGCCAGGGCCTTCAGCACTCACCTCACACCTCACACGGGGCAGGGGCGGGCAGCCTGGATGGCACTCTCCAGAGGAGGACAGGTGGACAGACCCCTGCAGGCCCCGAAGGAGCCACCCCCAGGCCCCACCATCTCGCTGTCCCCTGCAAGCTGGCGGTCACCCCTCCGCTCGCACCAGCTGGCCCGAGTTACCTCCTCAGCTGGGACCGCCTCCCTCGGCTGCCTCCTTCAGGACACCCCCCAGTGTGGGCTGTGAGCAGAACAGATGTGGTGCACCCGGAGCCAGGCCCAGCGGAGGCCGGGGAGCACCAGGTGGAGGGGCAGGGCTGAGGGTAGGCGGGCCGGGCAGGGGCTGAAGCCAGGTGGGGGGGCGGGGGTTTTGGGGAGCCTGGGGAGACACAGCCGGTTTATCCCGCTCAAAGGTCACTCCGCTGGTGGTCACCATGGGCACCCAGGGCCAGGGGTTCCCGCACCCACAGTGGGGGCTGGCGCTCAGCTCGGACCCTGGCACCACCTCTGGTGTGTCCCTGGCGAGTGGGGAGGAGGCCTGGTTCCAGCAGCTCGTTCTGGGGCCCCTGGGCAGCCAGAGAAGCCTGGGGACTCGGGCGGGCACAGCAGCTCCGGGCATGATGGGGGTTAATCACTGTCCTGGCTGCTGGGCCCATCCAGTTTCTCCGAGTAAGTCCTAAAATATGCAGATGCCCTTCCAAAAGCACTCCGCCCGCCTGCTGCCCGGGATGAGGCCGCTGAGATGCCACACTGCCCCGAGGGCTGACTTGCCAGCGTGGACGCTGCAGCCAGCCTGGCAGGCTCCCGTCCCTGGCCTTGGCCAGTTCTCCCAAGGAAAGGACTCAGCCCTGGGAGGGGGTGGTGGCCGGGCCGAGGGGCCCACCGCCTGGGGGGAGGGGAGCGGCCACAGGAGAGGGCCCCTTCCTGCCTGCTGACCAGGACGCTTGGGCATGGACAAGGCCCCTGACACAGCCCTGTGCTCCCCGGAGCCAGGTCGCCTCGAGGGAGTCCCCACCCTGACCCACTCCCTGACCCACGCCCCTTCCAGCGCCCCCCCAACCCCCCGCATCACTGGGGCCCCAGGTTTGAACCGGGTGGGGAGGCCAGGGAAGAGACAGGTGACATCCCACCGTGTTTTCCTCTCTGGAAAGTGACCGCTCGGCGCCTCAGTGGAGAGAACACCTGGTGCACATGGTTGAGGGGGCAAGCGGGGGAGTGTGGGGGTCACGTGTGGGGCAGGGGTGCAGGCTGGGACCCACGGCCGTCTCCAGCTGGCCGGGGCAGGCGTGGAGACGAGACAGGCCAGCCAGGTAACTGGGTCAGGCCTTCAGACATGGGGCTTCACTGAGAACAGGTGTCCGCACCTCCAGGCCCAGAATCCTCCACGGTCAGCTGGGACTGCTGCACTGACCAGATAGGGCAGCTGCATGGGTCTGAGACCCCATCCCCCCCACCTCACCTGCTGCTGGCTCCTGGGGGGGGTGGTGTCCGGGTGCTCTTCCCTCTGTAAGCACCTTCAGTGCTGGTACCCCAGCCACAGATCAGGCAGGTCTCCAGAGGACGCGGCCAGCACCCTGGTCTTCCCCTGGCCCTGAGTGCCCCCTGCTACACAGGTCTCTCCTCCCCTCCCCCACCCACCCCTCCCTCTACCCCCTCCAGTATCTTGTCATCCCTGCAGATCCCACAGATGAGCCTGGCAGCTGCCAGGTCCTGTTTTGCCAGCACATCCGGCCGCCTCGCAGCTGCCGCCCGGAGTAATGGACGCCCACTGCCCCCCTCCTCTCCCCGGCCCCGTCCGCCTGGACAAGTCTCCCTGAGGCTGAGCCTGTTCCCAGAGGGACATCAGAGATGGCTCCTGTGGCCAGCAGTCCTGCGTCTCCCCAGCCTGCAGTGTACCTTGCTCACGGGCCTGCCCCCAGTGGCATCCAGTCGCTGGCCCAGAAACAGTCCCCGTCATTCATGAGAATGGTGGCCTCCAGCTCCTGCATCACTCACTGTGTTCTTGCAACTCAGGCCAAGTTCGGGGCCCTGAGGGCTCTCCATGAGGTGGTGCCCCCCACCACCCTCCTTTGGTGGTAGCCGGGTCCTCCCACAGGGCCAAGGGTCCTGCTGCTGCCCATCCCAGGGTGGATGTCTCCAGGCCCGCCCTCCAAATGCCATGTCTCACAGGGTCTGGGACAGCGAGGTCTGCAGCGTTACCTCCCTTAAAGTCAGGTCCGCCGTGGAGTACTACACAGCCAGGCACAAGGAGGAGGTGTGGTCATCGCCAAGAAAACGGAGACAATTCGGAAAAATGACCCGCAGCAAAACAAGCCAGAATGACCAACAGCAGCTTCGGACACTCAGACAACAGATGATTCGACAATAGGAAGTGCTTTCAAGAATGAGAGGCTATCAACCAACTTGCTGAGGACTCGGGGAGGGGGAGGGACAGGGGAGGGGGGAGGGGAAGGGTGGGGCTGGGATGGAGCAAGGGGTGCTGTGCACATGAGACCCGCGGAGAAGAGGGGAAGGAACAATTCTTGCAATCACATATTTAAGAAACATCTAACTAGATTCAAGTGAACAAAATCTGTAGCGAACGTGAAAAGGCCTCTTGCTGAGGATGTGACTTGCGTGACATTATACAGAAGACATGGGCCTGGCCTGCTACAGGCTGGGAACAACAGAGCAGTGAAGAGGGAATGCCTACTCCCTCCTCCCTCCTCCCGCTTCTCCCTCCTCCCTCCTCCTTTCTTTCCTCCCACCTCCTCTTCCCTCCTCTTCCCTTCTCTTCCCTCCTCCTCCCTCCTGCTCCCTCCTCCCCCTTCTCCCTCCTCCCTCCTCCTTTCTCACCTCCTGACTACTCCTCCTCCCTCTTCCTTCCTCCTCTCTCCTACCTCCTCCTCCCTCCTCCCT
>PVHY01034905.1:0-10141 GCA_004024945.1 Uropsilus gracilis
TCTCCTGGGGTCATTCCCCCTGGCCCAGGAGTCTTATTTAACACCTACATCCTGCCCAGGAGTAGGTTGATTACACCAAGGTGTGGACACCTGACCTAGGAGCTGTATGCCCAGGGCCAGTCAGTGCCTAAAACTTGAGGCCTTACTCAGAAAAAAAGAATTTGGAAGGCTGGACTTGGGAATCTGAAAAACTGAGGACATTCTCCGGAACACTAGGCCTGGCCTGACTCTCCAGGTTCTCTTGGGTTCAGTGTGTATTGAAATCATTTCAATAGACTTTTATTTATTTACTTGGGGCAAGGAGTGAGGTGGGGGTGAAGGATTTGAGTATACCTGGGTGGGGGTCCTGCCGTTTGAGATGCTGCTGAGAGGGGACCAGCAATCCTGTCAGTGGGTCTGTGCCCAGGGGACAGACTCCCCTTAGACACAGGTGTATAAATGAAGCAGAAGCAGCAGAAGTTCCATCCAATGCAATTAGCAGAATGACGTGAATTATTCCCTAAACAAAGGCCAAGAGAATAGTTTAACAATCTCTCTTTTATTTGTATACTAAATAACGTACTTGGAGTTGGGTTGGTTTCCAAGTTCCTTTTCATGTTTTGTTTTTCTCCTCCCTGCCTCCTGCATCAGGTAACTTCTTGAGGGAGGAATCGTGTCCTCTTTCTCTCATTTGCCCCTTACAGAGCCGGGTATGGCCACTTGTTTTCCCAGATGTCAAGGACAGGAAGTGTTTTTAACACCACTCAACATCACAGCTTTTAGTAAGAACCAAGTGAGTGTTGAACTGACATGAACTATAGATTCAGTGATAAACACTGGAGCTCTGGAGGCTGCATCTGTTCATTTACCAGATGTTTAATGAAATCTTATAACCCAAGCATCATGCCGGGCCTTGAGTATTCAGTGATAAGTGAGTTAGATGTCAACCTGCATCCATGCAGCTTGTATTTTAATGGAGAGTCAAAATCCAGTATAATAAGCAGGTAAATTAATAAAGTCATAGTAAGTTACAATAAACCTATGGGTGACCAAAAAGAGAAAGAGGCCTAATTAAGATTAGAATGGTTGGGGAAGCTCTGTCTAAGATGGTTATAAGTGTGAGGGAGGAAAACCTTTCTGTCTTACTATTTATTTGTTTGTTTATTTGTTTATTGAAACTAGATCTTGCTATGTTGCCTGGGGTAGTTGCGATCCCGCAGACTCAAGGGATCCCCAGCCTTGGCCTCCCAGGTAGCTGGGATTACTGGCACCTGCCACAGTGCCTGACTGCTTTTTAGAGACCAGGTCTCGCTATGTTGCCCAGGGTAGTCGCTAACCCGCGAACTCAAGCGATCCCAGGTCTCCCAGTGCTTGGACTGCAGGCGTGTGCCACCACACCTGGCTTTTCTCTATTATTGGGATGGGATTGGGGGATCACCTGGGGCTTCTTATGACTTCACTGACTGGTAGTCACTAAGGTTTTCTTCTGGTCACTTTCCCTCTGGTTGCCTACCAGATTGGGGAGGGAGTTGTGACGTGCCACTCATAGATTTCCCAGCAGGCCCTGGGTCCTTAACTGGGACCCCCTTCAACCCCTCACCAAATGCCAAGCTTGTCGGGGCATCCCTGCTTCCCTACCAAAGTGGGGACAGGAAACCGAGAGTCAGAGGCAGGTGGTGGCCTTTAAATTAGTCTCTTAATATCTTTATCAAATTTACTTTGTCAAAAATATTTAATTGACACACACTTACTAAAACCAAAGAAACAAAAGGGGAAAATTTAATAAACACCCTCACTAACCCACAGTCCCTGGGTGATCAGGGTTAACTGCTATGAGTTACCTTTCCCACCTTTCTCTATACTCCGTGTTAGGAGCTGAATTGTGTCCCCATTCAAAAGCTGAAGCCCTAATCTCTCCTTCCCTGTGTGACTATATTTGGAGACAGAGCCATAAGGAGGTGAAAAGGCTAAGCAAGGTGATAGGTGATGCAGGGAAGAGACCAAGAGAAAGCACAGTGATAGCCTGCACCCAGAGAGAGAGTTTGCCCAGAGACAACACAGGTGGCCTCTTCACCATGCACCTCTGCCCTCTGGAACTGTGAGAAAACGTGTCTTTATTATGTGAGCCACCCAGTCTCGGGTATTTGCTAGGGCAGCCCGAGGAAGCTGAAACACTCATGTAATGCGTACACAAAGATCATTGCACAAGGTGGTAAGGGTGTTTTACTTATTTTCTGGGTAAAAAGGGGAGAAGGCAATATACTCAATGACTCTGAAAATGGTTTTTCTTATTAACATAATAGTTGCTTATTCTTCTTATTACTTAGTGGCTGCTTGTTTCCCTGATCACACCACACAGCCAATTCCACTAGGGCACCTGCAGGTCCTAAATCCTGTACCCCCTAATTTATCCAGCATCTAGCATTGTCCCTACCTTGCTTCCTCCACTTTAGTATATGCTCCACTCTGTCTTCACTGCAGCAGCTTCTCCACTGCCCTTTGCTTCCACCTTTGCCCCCTTCATTTTGTCCTCACAGCCATCAGAGGGGTTTAGAACTCCCTCATTAGAAACCTAAGTCAGGTCATGTTACTCTCAGTTGAAAACACCCCTGTGATTTCCCATCAACATGGAAAAAAAGCCAAAGTCCCCACTAAGAGCTGTAGCCCTCCAGCCAACCCTGGTATTCTATCACTTCCCTTTCTGCCTCATCTCCTACCCCAGGATCCTGCCACCCTGACCTTGGTGTGCTGAGACCCCATTAAGCATGCTTTCAGCTCAGGGCCCTTGCCCAGGTGTCTTTAGCCTATCCTTCCTCCAGACAGCCATGAAGTTCCTTCTTTCACTTCCAGACTATTGCCTGAACCACTGTCATTAGTCTACATAGCGCTCACCATCATTGACACATGACATGGTTATTTGTTTATGTTCTTTCTCCTTTAAGATGTTAGTTCTTTGGCCAACGAACCTTGTCTTGTTCCTTGCTTTATCCCCAGTGCTTGGAACACTGCCAGATTGAGAAGCTGATGCCCCATAAATTTTTTATGCATGGAAGAATGAATTACTCTCCAAGTGAATCAATAGAACAACCTTTTATACAGTTGCATAATTTTTACTAGTATGGGTGGACCTGCATTCCCATAACCTATTCCTCAATAGTGATATTTAAACTGTTTCCACTTTTTCCTACTTTAAAGTTTGTGACAAACATTTTTGCTCAGTTACTCTGGTCTGTTAGTTCTTTTATTTCTCTGGGCTATTTTTTTCTAAAGCTGGATCAAATAGATAGGAAGATTTAAAAATTTAACAGACTTCACCAATTTCCCTATTAGTTCACAGGCAAAGCACCCAAACAAAGCCTCAACCATTTCTTCAAACTGGGGTCAGGGTAGCTTGACCCTTAGATCAGACAAGGGGTCCTTTGTCCTGGGTGCCCATACTTTGGGGGGCCATGTACTGTCACAGACACAGAAGTTAAATGTATTATAGGCCATAGGGAAGCTTCCTGCAATCAGTGCTGGACTAACCTGGTGTGACCTTCAACCCTAAACACAAATGTTCATGATGAAGACCCAGCACTTCCATATTTTCCCCTATGTTCTGAGTCTAAATACTCTGAAGGTTTGGGACTGTGTCTTTATTGACAGTCACTGCTTTGGAGGGAAAATCAAATTTTAATTGGATCATATGTGTAGATAAAAGAAAAGGCCAGTTAATTTGTCACATCCCTTCCCCCAGCACGAATTAGGTCCTGGCATAACCAAATTCTACTTCTCAGTAATATCGAGGTCCATTTCTTTCTTTTGCTGTAATTTGTGGTTCTAGAGGCATTCACAGATCAGCTCAGTTGCACAAGGTTTCTGTCAGTTATCTGTTGCTCCATTAACAGCCCACACTGAAACTTGGTGTCTTAAAACAACAGTTGTTTTTTTTTTCTTGGGCTGGGCACAGCTGGGCGATTCTTGTGTTGATCTTCACTGGGGCTATTTATGCAGCTGCTATAAGCCAGCAGCTTCTCTGGATTTCCATGGTCGAAGGTGACTTGGTCACGTGTTTGGCAGTTGAGTTGGTTGCTGGCCTAGATGCCTCAGTTCTCCAGAGGGCCTTTCCTCTTCCAGGCTAGAGTGGGCTTTTGCACATAATGGCAGAAATATTCCAAAAGGGTGAAAGCTACAAGGCTTTCTAAGGTCTACCCTTGGACGTTGCATAGTGTCACTTCTGTGTCATTGACTTCACTGATGAAACCTTGATGAACTTCAGATCCAAGGGGTGTAGATAGGGAGTGGGGAAGTACGCTCTTTCTCTGGATGGGAAGTTCAACAAAAGTCCTATTGTTGAGGAGCAGGAGGTAGGAAGATGTGTGTTGGACATCATCATGTAATACGTATCAGTGTTTGAGGAACATTTTGCTGTATTAAGTAATTTGCTGTATTAAGTAATTTGCTGTATTAAGTATGTTTTCCTTATATGTGCATAAGTATAGTTTGAACTAAAGTAAGATGTTTGAACCATGGTAGAGATTCTTTGCATATTACTTGGGTGTGAAAACTTCAGAATTGTGAAGGTGTTGTTTATAATTGTATTTTAGAAGATTTAATTAACAATTAAACAAAGACAAAATTAGCTTATTTTTCATTTAACATTTTATACTCATTTTTTGTAGTTTTGTATTTTGCTTAGAATAATAATTTTGCATGTTTTAGAAAACAAATTTATTTTCAATCTTTTTATTAGTTAATTTTTTTCTTTTACTGTTGTCATTCTCATCTGCCACCATATTGCTCTTGAAACTTTACCATCTTTCCTTGTGTTCCTCCCTCCACTTTTTTGCCCCCCTCCCTTTCCCTCCTTTGCTATATATTTCAGCTCTATGACCAGCGTGCTAGTTTTCACTTTTTCTTGACCTTTTGTTTCATTTCTCTATAGTCCAAATATAAGTGAGACATCCAGTATTTATATTTTTCCTTCTGACTAACTTTGGCTAGTCTAATCCCTTCCAGCTCCATTCATGTTGCTGTGAATGGCATGAGTTGTTTTTTTGGGGGGGAGGGGGAGAAATTGCTGAGTAATACTCCATTGTGTAAATATATCACAACTTTTTGACCCATCTGTTTGGGGGCATTTGGGTTGTTCCCATAGCTTAGCTCCTGAAAAGAGTGCTGCAGAAAACACAGGAGTGCAAGTTTCCTTTCAAATTAGTGTTTTTGTGTCCTTTGGGCAGATTCTCAGGAGATGGATCACTGAATCATATGGTAGATCCACATGCTTTTCCACTGTGGCTGGACAAGTTACATTCCCACCAGCAATGTAAGCGGGTTTCCTTAATTCCACATCCTCTCTAGCATTTGTTGTTCCTGATATTTTTTAATATCGTCATTCTCACTGGAGTGAGGTGGTATCTCATTATGGTTTTTGATTTGCATTTCCCTGATAATTAGTGATGTTGCCCATTTTTTCAAATGTCTTTGGGCCATTTGCATTCTTCTTCAGAAAAGTGTCTTTTTAGTTCTTCTGCCCATTTTTTGATTGGGTTATTTGCTTTTTTTTTTGAGCTTGTAAACAATTTGTAGATCTTATCTGTCATATGGTATACAAACATTTTCTCCCTTCAATTGGATGTCTCTCCTTTGTGATTATTGTCTCTTTGCTATACAGAAGCTTTTTAGTTTAATGTAGTCCCAGCTGTTTATCTTTTCCTTCATTTCCTTTGTTTCTGGAGATGAGTCCTCAGAGAAGTTTCTGAGATGTATGTCATAGGGGGAAGCTATTTTGAGAATGAGTACAAATTGAGTTAAAATAAATTTAGAAAATGACAGCGCTCAGAAAATTAAAAAAAATATATAAAGATATTAAAAAAGACCATATTCAAACCGAAAAAACCAGAAACACTGCAAGTCAGCAACTGTCTACAGAGCAGGTTTTTCATAAAATTTGTGAGAAGGAACTTAGTAGACTTCAAATTATGGATGAATTGTAAAATAAGCAAAAATTATTCTCATCAAGTTCTCAATTTTAACAGGTTGAATGAGCTTTTGCAATTTCTTAATTTTTATGAAATGAAGATTTAGTTGGAGATCCAACGAATCAGAGCATAGGTGACCTCTGTTTATACTTGGGCGATCTAGGGGCAGTGAAGATGTGCCAGTCAGCTTTTTCCTCAGGATTGGGAGAACAGGCCAGAGTCATTCTAGGAAGCTGGCAATTTTGATAGTGGGAGAGAGGGCAGGCTTTCTTTTTATCTAAAAATTCTTTTGCTGCCAGCTTTTCCTAAACTAGGAAGAAGCCTTTACCAGGCAGGAACCTTTCCTAACCTTCTAGCTCCCACAGACTATTCAAATATCTGCCACTCTCCTCAGTTCCCTCTCCCAAACCAGAAAACTACAAGATAAACATGTTAGAAAACCTGATTGCCCCACCATTGTCCAAACTGTCCTTTAGTCTTTGATCACCTCACCACATATCCAATCAATCTGAATTTAGCGACACATGTTCCAAATGCAGAGCATCCTTCTTTTCCTCGTTTGGCATGTTCCAGCTTTCTCCAAGCATGTAGTCAAAGGCATGATGTTCTTCTTCTGAACTTTAGGCAGTAGAAAGACTCCAAGATACAGGAACCAACAAAGTTCATTTAATCAGGCCTAGTTCACGTCCACTCCAAAAGCATCTGAGCCAACCAGGTATGACAAACTCCAAAACGGAGTTCAAACCTCCAAACTCCTTACACTCCCTTTAACATACATACTCAGCTTATGCATGCTAAAGTCATGAATTCATTAGCCCAGGCCAAGGCCATGGGCCTCAGACCATCTTGGCCATGCGGCTGGACTCACATCCTTCCCAAGTGGCTGAATCTCAAAATGGCCCCTCCCATCTCCTTCTCCCTAAGCCCTTTTAAATCATTTTTCCCTTCCCAATCCCCCTCTTCCCCTATACAGGACCCAGGAGGGAGTCCTGTCAATCAGCTCATATCATAAAAATCTTGTTTCTCCTTCCTTCTATGAATTCTAGTCTTGAAATTTAAAATTCTAGAGTAACAGGGAAGTAATTTCATTTTCCTAGCTTTGTCAATGTATGTGTCAGTTATGTTAATAGTAAGTACCAACTCAAAAGCAACAGGCCATTATCAACTATATTAATGGTCAGTACGTTCCAACACCTTGTCAGATTCTAGAGTCTTCTGGGGCACCCTGGAGAAACAGCCACCCAGAGCATCAATATGACCCCCTCTGACTCCTACATGGCAATGACTCTGGGAGTGGGGCAAGTCCCATTCTGATGCTTGACTCCCTTCTGCCCCTGGAGTCATCTGTGTTACCTGTCAGCCTGAGTAGTACAGGCAACCCTTCTGGAAATCAAGGCAGCTGCTTTTCTTTGCTGTTCCCTTCCAACACAGCTTTTGAATTCACAGTAAGTCCGGAACTCCTTGTATCTGTAGGTACAGAATGTTATGTTTACTCTCTATGTTCACTCAGTTCCAGTTACAATTCTACACAGTTCTACTACATCTGGCAGCTGTCCCAAGTGACTCAATGTAGTGTTTGAACAACAGGGAAAAATTGCAGGATGTGAAATAGGATCCTTACTGGGGAGCAGAAAGCCATCAGAAGAGGGTACTGTGTGGAAGAGGTGATGGAAGTCCCATGAGGGGAAGTGATCTCATCCAGGTCACACAGTTCTGCAGTAGCAGAATGCTTTTTCCCGGCTCACACCTTTTTCCATTGTGTGAATTAGGAGCACCAAGCTATCTTCATATTTTATGAGAAACTTCTTGTTTGTTTTATTCTTTTTTTATCATACAGCTTGGAGAGTTGGCAAATGTCCACAGGTTCAGGGATTAGGCAGATTTACCAATGAGAACACAAAAATGGTAAAATAGTTAATTACATTCTTCCTTTCTCTGCACCCTGTACCTCCTGAGGCAGCCCCCTCTCCACAGTCAAATCCTGTAGGAAACTTAAATCTGGTTTAAATCTAGTTTACATTTTCAGCTGCAAAGATGTTTAACCAGAGATAGGAAGTCATGAAGACCTTTGCATCCTGCTTGTTATATGAAAAGTAAATATCCACACTTACTTATGTGCAATAGCAGAAGTTTAAAAATAAATTGTCCATTGAAAGAAAGGATGAAATGGTTTATAGTATATCCAAACAACAGAATACGATGGGACTATAAAAAGTGACATGAAAGCTTTACTTTTCACTTGGATAGATAAGAATCTACAAATGGAGTATAATGAAAAGCCATCCTCCCAGTCACTAAGTTCACCTTGCAGGCAAGCAGCATACCCTATTTCTTCTGTCACCTTCTAAGCACATTTTATGCACATAGAAGCATTTACACAGATTGCCAACTCTTCTTTTAAGAAGAAAGTATAAATGGAAGCATATTAAAATCCTGCTCTGAATCTTGCTTTTTTTCACTTAACATAGCCACTGATTCAATAATATAGTCATTGGCTCAATGTTTACTAAGCTAAGCACTCTTTCAGTTGTTTGACATTTGGTAGTGAACAAAACAGATAACATCCCATGCCCTTATTAAGCCTACATTTTTATAGGAAGTTAACAAGTAAATATATAGTAATAAGTGTTAAGTACTATGGGGAAAGCAAGATATAGGGGTAAGATGTGTGTGCTATATTACATGAGGGGGAGGTAAAACCTTGCCAACTAAGGTCTAAAGAATGCTAGGGCGTGAGTTGTGCATACAGTACATCAAAGCAGAAAGGATATCCCTCCCTGCAGAGAGAATGCTCAATTTGGGGAACAGCAAGCTAACCTCTGTAGCTGGAACTGAGCGAACATATCTCAGGGATATTTAGTGTCATGGGGCCACTCTCATTCATGTTCCCATCTGCATTTTACCCCTTTGAATTTATGTATTATAGTCTCCAACTGATGAAAATTGAGACTTCTGGTCTTTAGTGATTACAATGAATGACCTTATATCAGGTAGCAGTTTGCACATCTGTAGGATTGATTCTTAAAAATGAAAAAAAAAATCCTAGAAGTGAAGGCTTATTATTATATACATTATTATAGATATTATCAAATTATTACCAAAAGATGTTGTAATATTTTTGCTCACCTGTCAACAATATATTGATATATTTTTTTGTCATTCAGAAAATATTTATTGAATACCTACCAGAAACTGGGTGAGTGATCATGACTGAGTATTGGAACAGAAACTGTAACTTGTCAAGTATATGCTGACTCATAAAATAGATCACCTATGACAGGTCAGGCTTTTATATGTTTCATAGACTCTCAACACACAAATACTTCATACCAGCTTTTCAAACCCACAATTCTGACACTCACTGATTCTCTAGTTTACAAAAATCTAACCAATGTCTCTGTAAGGAACACCCTGTGTCTGAATATCATCTAGGAAAAAGAGCACCCAACAATTAAAAGTATTTAGGTTAGTGCAACAGGGAGAATGTTTGTTAATGAGGAAGGTATGAAAGAAGAAAACTAGGCCGGGCACGGTGGCTCGTGCTTGTAAGCTTCAGCCTATGAAGCGGTCGGGGCCAGGGATCGCGGTTCGAGTCCTGCCTGGGGCCCGTAGTGAGACCTAGTCCCAAAAAAAAATAGCTGGGCGTGGTGGCGCACGCCTGTCATCCCAGCTACCTGGGAAGCTGAGGCTGGGGATTGCTTGAGTCTGTGGTACCCTGGGCAACGAGAGCCTGCGGTTCCACAGGCAAAAATAGCAAGACCTAGTCTCAAAAAAAAAAAAAAAAAAAAAAAAAAAAAAAAAAAAAAAAAAAAAAGAAAGAAAGAAGAAAACTGCTGGTTTTCTAAAACTAGAAAGTTATTATGGCAGGGGCAGACATTTTTCTTACATTGTATACATGAGAATGAGAATGAGGTAGCCATTCATGGTTAATCTTTGACCTGAACACCAACAATTAGGCATTTCTTAATGGTCAAAAACCTGCTATCTCAGTGTATTTTTTTTAAATAACATCTTTAGATATAATTTACATACTGTACAGTTAACTCAGTGAAAGTATAAAATTCACTGGATTTTGATATATTCACAACATTGTGCAATGATCACCATGATCAACTTTAGAACATTTTTTTCTCCTTCCTTCCTTCCTTCCTTCCTTCCTTCCTTCCTTCCTTCCTTCCTTCCTTCCTTCCTTCCTTCCTTCC
>PVHY01034906.1:0-10141 GCA_004024945.1 Uropsilus gracilis
TTCTCTAGCCCCAGCCGCTTCATAGGCTGAAGCTTACAGGCACGAGCCACCATGCCCGGCTTTCAGCGATATCTTCCCTCTAAACAAAGAGGGTGTGCAGTGCCCTTACTGACAGCTTCTCTGTGCCAGGTTTTTGTTCACAGCTCCTCTGTGGTTGTAGGCGTCAGATTTTGTTGGTTCTCCCAGTTCAGTGCGTGTGGTGCTCGCCTTGTTCCCCTTGAGTCCTGCCCAGGTGGCACATTTTAAGGGACTTTCCACCAGTATCTCACTCGTTTGGTTTCCGTGGATGAATATTGTCTTAAGATACGACTCCTGATTAGGGCTCTCATGTTGAAGGCAGACCCAGAGGAGACTGTGGCAGACGTACCACCCGCCCCGCGCACGATGAGCCCTGCTTCTTCACAGGGCTCAGATGTGCGGTGTGGCCCGCCCGGTGGCCAGGCCCGGCCTCTTCCCAGGCTGACCCCGGCCCCACCCCGCCTGACCTCAAGGAAGCACGTGGAGCCAGTGCGTGCGGACCGCAATGGCAGGATATAGTTTTTGTTTGTTTTATCAATCATAACCTCTGTAAATGGTTTTTGGGATTCCTCCCCCTCTGGTGCTCCCTCCATTCACTCAAACCCTTCTCTTTGTTGTTTTTTTTTTGGAGACTAGGTCTCGCTATATTGCCCGGCAAACCACAGGCTCCTGTTGCCCGTGGTACCCAAGCTATCCTCAGCCTCAGCCTCCCATTAGCTGGGATGACAGGCGCGCACCACCACGCCCAGCTATTTTTGGGCAGCAGGTCTCGCTCCGAGCCTCGATGCGGGCTCGAACCGGGATCCCTGGCCCCGGCCGCAGCTTCCCAGCCTGCCACTTGCAGACATACGCCACCATGCCCAGCCTCCTTCTCTTTGTTGTTAGTCTCTTTCTTTCTTGTGGCAGTGTCATTTCACTGAGTGAGGGACTGTTCTTTGGCCCAAGCAAACCAGGCAGGTCGGTTTTCAGTGTTAACCTTGTGTTGGGCAGCCAGACTGTATTGTTTTCTATCCATGTTTTCTCCTCGCAGGCTGTCTTCTCCAATCTGTTCTGTGTTGTTTTGCTGCTTTACCTTATGGTTCTGGCGTCTGGTTTAGGGGGTCTCACCCCCAGCCAGTGTCAGTGAAGAAGTTTCTCTTTGGATACAGTCATCTGTGCATAGCTGTTAGTAGATCATCATCCCTGCCTCAGCTTTGCTGTGGGGCCAATGCCCCAGTCTTTGGCCTTCCTCTCCCATGGTGTGGGGAGGGGCACCTTGCTCTCCTACATGGCATCTCAGAAGCAAGGTCTTGGCTCTTCCAGACCCAGTGAGTGCGTAGGTGTGGATTCATGACATCATGTTTCCATAGTAGTTTCTCCAGTCTCGGATGCACTGGTTCTCTCAATATTCCATCTCCTGTGTCTAGCTGAGACCTGCGGGCTGGATTTTTACCTGGTCCCTCACCCCTCTTCTAAGATGGGGTTTGTATTATGTATGTTCTTCCTCCTCCTGAAGATTGGCTGGAGGGAGAGTGAAATGGAAGGGGCATCCACCCAACATACACATGCGCTCGTTCCTCCCTGCGTGGGGTCTAGACGGTTGGGCAGGCACAGTCCCAAGCCCCCTTAGGGTCGGGGCTTGGCTGAACCCTGCTTCAGCCCATTCAGGCTGCAGATGGCTGCCCGTGCAACCATCAACTGGTGGATGGGACTAAAACTCCGCCTGGTCCACCCTCCCGGGCTCTGACACAGGGGGCCCACCCAGAGTTTCTCACCACCTTGGTGCCCCGCTGACAAAGGAGCCCCACAGCCCAGGACCCTGGGCATGCAGGAAGCCATGTGGCCACCTGCTGGTGGGTGGAGCTAATTTGGTCTAGTTTTAACTGATGGTCTGGGGTCAGATATTAATGACGTAGTGCCCCTCCCACCCCCATTTCAGGTGCCTCTGTGAATATCTCATAGTTTCATTCAGCCCTCCAAGCCACTCTCCTGTTTCTACCTAAAAGCATCTTCCAACACTTTGCAGAGAAAATACTCTGTTCACTGAAACAGGCACCTTCAGCTGCTGTGGGAACAAATCTGGACCACCTAGTACTCCAGGATCTTGCCCCTGGGTGCAGAAGTCATAAGGAGAAGGTTGCAAAGTGTTCGCCCAGCAGCTCATGCTTACATCGGAACCATGTATGATCCCCGCGTGAGAGTGAAACAAATTTGGAAGCACTTCATGTAGTTGGGTTAAAATCAAGAAGTTACTGAAATAGGTATAGAAGGCATGAGGTTGTAAGTGAAAGATCATTGCTAAATAGAAAATAGACATGAAGCAGTTCCAGCGGTGGATCTCCAGATGATTTGGGGGATGTAGGCAAGATCTGCTTGTGTCCAGGGAGCCCAGAGCCTGCCAAGAGGCAGCAGTTGGTCACATCCTGGAAGAAATTCAAGGAGAGGCTGCATGCCTTGGCTTAGGAAGATCAGGCAGGAGCTGGCACTTCTCAACCTTTCTTCCCAACCCCCTGCTCTAAGAGCCACAGGCGTGCATAGCTACCAGCACCGCAGCATTTTGCCGTTGCCATCTGTTGGCAGAGGCCCACATTCAGATCCCTCAGAGCACACCGCCTTGCAGCACCTGGGAACTACTGCTCTGCGTCCCTGAGGTTCCACTGCCCTTCAGGCACCTCCAGCAGCACTGGTCACCAGAACTCCTACTCGACTGCTGTCTCATCACAAACACCTTCCACACGATTCAGCCAGCCGCGCCCGAACAGAGGCCGGACTCTGGTCACTTTGTGCAGGTGACCTGAGTGCTCTTGCAATGAGAGGATTCTATCACTTTCTCCCCCAAATAGGTCAGAATCTGAACAGCCCTTATTGATAATCTTTGATACTCTAACAGAGATGAGCATTTTGTAGCTTCTGCTTTAAACATTAAAAACATTAAACTGACTTTTTTTTTTTTTTTTACTTTGAAAACCAGAATTCTTAGCATCATCTCAAATGTCAAGAGACCCAAATGAAATTACCCCTTCCCCCACCCCTGTCACTGTTGGGTCACAATCCAGTTATAATCTGAAAACAGCCCCCATCATGGAGGACAAGGAGAGACCAAAGGAAAAGGCATATTGGTGAGTAACAGTAACTGAAAGCACTCACATTGGGGGTTTGTTTTGGGTGGCCACAAAACAAGTGGTTTTCCACATCTGCCCTCCAAGATCTTAAACATTTATATATAGAGGCTTTAATTGGATTTAATCTTGTAAGCCGGATATGGTGGCTCGTGCCTGTAAGCTTCAGCCTATGAAGCGGCTGGGGCTAGGGATCGCAGTTCGAGTCCCTCTGAGGACAACATAGCGAGACCTAGGCCCCCCTCAAAAAATAGCTGGGATACTACTCATCAATTAAGAATGACAAATTAGACGACTTCTTGAAAACATGGATGTACTTAGAAGAAATCATACTAGCAGAAACAAGTCAAAAAGAGAAAGACAGAAGCCAAATGGTCTCACTAATATATGGGACATATTGAAGAAAAATAAATAAAAGTCATGAGGAAAAGACAAAACAGGCTGAGCACCAAACTGAAGCACACAACAATGGACAGAAGGGAAAGGGGGAGGGGGGAAGGGGGGGGCAAATCCCTGGGATTGCAAAGATGTGAAATTTACATATAAATTTAAAAATTATAAAAAAAAAAAATAGCTGGGCGTGGTGGCGCGTGCCTGTCATCCCAGCTACCTGGGAAACTGATGCTGGGGATGGCTTGAGTCTGGTACCCCGGCGTTTCACAGGCAAAAATAGCAAGACCTAGTCTCAAAAAAATAAATAGTAAAATAAAATAATCTTGTGCATCGTCCAGATGGTCTTAACACTTCTCGGGGATGTGTCCCTGGGTAACTTCTGCAATGGGGGGAGGCAAATGAAATCCACACTCCTAGGGGTAGGAGAGCAGTAGTGAGACACCTCTAACTGCCCAAGTGCAGCTTCCAGATTCAATTGCTGTCCCTATGTTCACCCTCTTCTATCACCCATCAAAAATTCCTGCTCTCTGCCAACAGTGCCCCAGTTCTGATAATAGTTGTTGACTTGAATATGCATGCGAGTTGCCCTATTGTCTGAAGAGGTTAAAGAATACAAAGAGGTTAAGGGCCGGCACGGTGGCTCGTGCCTGTAAGCTTCAGCCTATGAAGCGGCCAGGGCTAGGGATCGCGGTTCGAGCCCCGCCTGGGGCCCGTAGCGAGACCTACTTCCAAAAAAATAGCTGGGCGTGGTGGCGCGTGCCTGTCATCCCAGCTACCTGGGAAGCTGAGGCTGAGGATGGCTTGAGTCCGTGGTACCCCAGGGAACGAGAGCCTGTGGTTCCACAGGCAAAAATAGCGAGACCTAGTCTCAAAAAAAAAAAAAAAAATACAAAGAGGTTAGAGGAGGGAGCAGAGGCTTTCCATGATCATGTGGCAGAGTCGGCCCTTTGGTGTGGAAGAGCTCAAACACCAGTGAAGGTTAAGTCGAAGGGTCCGTTGACCAGATGAATCTCACTTTCCATTTTCCATTACTCAGGTTCTCCCCATCATAGTGTCTGCGACTGCTACGCTCCAGGCTGCCACTCACTGTGGTCATTGCTCAGCGACTGCAGGGATGACTGAGGTTCCTGGGCCTTCCTCACCTGAGGGGTGCTGGGCTCATTTACAGCAGCAGTGGACACAGGCAGGAGAGAGAACAACATATCCTGGGAAGAACCACAGCTTAGGAAACCTGCCAGGTGGCACCCCTGCCACCTAAGTCCCAACGTGGAGTGCACGTTGTGGGCTTCTAGATGTTTGGGGGGAAATCTGTCCAAATCCGGAGAGCCCCGGACATCAGTGTTCCCACAACTCACAATGGGCTCGTGCACATTCCGAACCAGCTTGACCTGGGATGAATTGACCACGTAGTCATTTCTCGCTAACTTGGTATTCTAGAAAACATCAGCCAAGTGTGGTGGTGTGCGGCTGTAATCCAAGTGCTTGGAGGCAAGAAGACAGGGATCACTTGAGTTCAACTCAGGTTCAAGACTACCCCGGCCAACAGAGCGAGACCTGGTTCTTGAAAACCCAGCTGGGCGCGGTGGCCGGTGCCTGTAATCCCAGCTACCTGGGAGGCTGAGGCTGGGGATCACTTGAGTCCACGGGATCATGACTAACCCCGGGCGACATAGCAAGACCTAATCTCAAAAATAAAAATAGTACCTGCCCACCAGCAGGCAGATAGGCAACTGACTGCCTGCGGCCCGGATCCTGACTCTCGGAGCTCCCTTGCCAGCAGGGAGCAAGGTGGGGGGAGGGGGGGTCAGTCCTCTCGGGTGAGTCCCCCAGGAGGGGGGGCAGCCACTTACAGCCAGCTTGGGTAGTGCCGTGTAGCCCCCAGCCCCTAAGCCAGGGGCATGGAAGGGTGAGTGCTGGGGGCAAGCGGGGGGGGGGGCTCCCATTTCTTCTTACTCCAGCTAAACTTCAGAGGACCCAGAATATGCCCAGTGCCAACCCCAACATAGGTGAAGGACCAGGCAAAAGTCCAGCCCACAGGCCTGAGCTGGACACAGCAGATGGACAACCAAGAGAACCAACCAGTGCACGTAAGACCAGAAAAACAACCGTAGAGACATGATGTCACCATGCGCACTTCTACGCTCGCCGGGCCAAGACCCAGGTCTTCATTTTGGAGATATATTCAAGGAGAGCAACACACCCTCCGCTCATTACGGGAGAGGAGAGGAAGACCAAAGAGGGGATAATGGGCCCCACACCAAAACTGCAAACTGAAGCAGAGGAGATGATCTTCAAAGGCCACTTGCTGAAGCCTGAACTCACAGAGAAACTTCTTGACCAACACTGGCAGGAGGCAAGACCCCCAAAGCCCGACACCAGAGCCATAAGGAAAAGCAGCAAAGCAATGGCGATGGGATTGGATTGGAGAGGACGGCCTGCAGCAAGAAAACATGGACAGATCACAAAGGAATATAACCTGGCCTCCCAACCTAAGATTGAAACCTAAGATTGAAAATCTAACAGCAAGGTTCGCCTGGACCCAACACAGCCCTCACCCAGAGAAAAGACACAACCATAGGAAAGAGACTAATGGACTCAGCTAATAAACAACAGAGTGGGGTTTGAGAGAATGGAAGGAGCACCAGAGGGAGGGGGGGGGGGAATAACAGAGGTTGTAACCTAAAGAACAAAATAAAATCGTATAAATAAAAAAATTAAAAAATAAATAAAAATAGTAAAACATCATGTTAGTGAAATCCTCACTTGAGTGTATCTTCTAAGCTGCCCAGTGGCCGAGCATCCGTTCTACTCTGGTTGGCTATTAGCATCCTGACACTGATTTCCTCTGCCTACCCTTTGGGTGAAGGGAGCACAAACACAGCCCTGAGCTCACTGCTGGTATGGGCATCCATACAATCTTTCTCAGGCCAGGATGTCTGCCCATTCTCTCAGCCAGCTGACTTCAGGCATCCTGGAAGATGATCAGCACATTTCCTCCAGAAAGCTTCCCCTCCCCTCCACCCTCACCAGCTGACACCCTCCTCCTGGACTGGATTGTCTGCCTCTTTACTCATTGCCACCACTTAACAAACACAAAGAAGTCCTTTATCACTCTCAGGTGCCAGCCACTTCAAGGTGCTGAATAAATACTTGTGACAGTCTCCAAGTAGTCTGTTTACTTAAGACCAGAATTCTAGTTTATTCATTATTCTATTCTAACTCCAGCAAACACAATAGATGCCCAGGAATTAAAAAAAAACAAACACACAGATACAACTCCCAGGCACTAGCGTATCTGCAGGAGTCAAAACATGAACTACTTATTTATTTATTTATTTATTTATTTATTTTTGAGACTAGGTCTTGCTATTTTTGCCTGTGGAACCGCAGGCTCTCGTTGCCCGGGGTACCACAGACTCAAGCAATCCCCAGCCTCAGCTTCCCAGGTAGCTGGGATGACAGGCGTGCACCACCACGCCCAGCTATTTTTTTTTGGAACTAGGTCTCGCTACAGTCCCAGGCGGGACTCGAACCGTGATCCCTAAGCCCCGGCCGCTTCATAGGCTGAAGCTTACAAGCACGAGCCACCGTGCCCGGCCAAAACATGAACTACTTAGATAAAGTATATATCACTCCCCGTTTGTTTTCTATAGGACATCACTTATGAAAGCAGATCTCAGGAGATTTGATCTGATCTCCCATCCAAGTACTAACCAGACCCGACCCTGCTTAGCTTCCAAGATCAGATGAGATTGGGCGCATTCAGGGTGGTATGGCCATAGACGGATTTGATCTGATCAAGACAGAATTTGTACTCAGGACCAACCCCCCACTTATTCAGGGAAGACTTGGAAGCTTCCCTGAATAAGCTTCCTTGGAAGAGTGGAGTTGTCTCATCTCTCTGGTCACAGACTAATCTCTTTAAGGGACACAGCCTCAAGAGGGCCTTTCACCTACTCCAGACCATAGAACCACACCATGGAGGAGAGACAAATGTTCAACTGGTGGTGCCCCACCCAAGGGCCTCTGGTGCTCCTCAGAGGCAGTGTCAGAAAGGACGGGGGGGTCAGATTCTGCAAAGGTCTTTGGTTTCTCTTCCTTGAAAGTTTGGCTGCTGCTTCTTTCTTTGGAGGCCAAGAATGGAGGCTTCTTTCCTCAAGTCTGGAGCAGCCTTCAGCTCTCCCTGTGCCTGGTTTATAGCTGAAAGGTCAGGTTGGAGGCGCTGGGAGTCTCAGACCATCCATAAGAGGATAATGGACACCACCCTACCCAAGTTTTACCCTCCAGCTACAGCTGAGACTGCCTTCAGCCTTGCCCACCTCGCCCAGCTCAACCTTGCCCACCTGCTAACCTTGCCTGTCAAACTAGCAAATGCCCCTCATCTCCCTGCCCCTATAAAAGCAGACACCAACTCCACATGGGCACGACTTCACTAACCCCCCACCCTGGGTTAGTGGACCCACTAGCTCACCCAGGAGCTCACAGCAATAAACTTAATTCTACTTGGCCTTGGCCAGGCACGGTGGCTTGTGCCTGTAAGCTTCAGCTTATGAAGCAGCCAGGGATCACGGTTCGAGTCCCACCTGGGGCCCATAGCGAGACCTAGTTCCAGAAAAATAGCTGGGTGTGGTGGCACGCACCTGTAATCCCAGCTACCTGGAAAGCTGAGGCTGGGGATTGCTTGAGTCTGTGGTACCCTGGGCAACGAGAGCCTGCGGTTCCATGGGTAAAAATAGCGAGACCTAGTCAAAAAAAAAAAAAAAATCCTACTTGGCCTGGCTCCTTTCCTGGCTGTCCTTTCATATTCATGATTCCTGTTTCCTTCCTCCCTTGCCTTCCTTTCATATTGGTGCCACCTATTTCCCACCTTCCTCACAGTCCCTTCAATATCCTCTCTCAGGGAATATAAGGAGTCTTTCATACCTAATGAACACCTGATTATACCATTTTCAGCCCTATGGCTGATTGGACGATTTAATGTCAATGAGCTCATAGCTCAACCTGATTGGGCCATTCTTTGATCCAGGAAGTCTGTATAAAAGGTTGATTGTTGGGCTGTGAGGAGCCTCAGCCAGAGCAGGCCTGGGGTGATACAACAGGGAGAGAGGCCATCACAGCTGCTGCTGGTTCCTGCTGCTGCTGGTTTCGTGCTGCTGAGGCAGCACCAGCCTGGTACAAGTTACACTCTTCACTGAGTCTTAGGGCACCAAAGAAAAAAAGAGAGAAAAATTCCGCTAAAAACAACAAGTTCCCACCAGCAATGTAGTAGTGTCCCCTTCTCTCCACATCCTCGCCAGCAATTCTTGTTGCCTGTTCTTTGGATGTGGGCCATTCTTACTGGTGTAAGGTGGTTATCTCATTGTGGTTTTGATTTGCATTTCCCTGATTGCTAGTCACATTGAGCAATTTTTCATGTGCTTGTTGGCCATTTGTATTTCCTCTTTGGAGAAGTGTCTTTTTAGTTCTCCCCATTTTTTGATTGGGTTTTTTGATTTGCTTTGGTTTAGTTGTGTGAGTTCCTTGTGGATCTTTGTTATTAATCCCAAAGCTGTGTGGAGGACCCTCAAGTTAATGAAAATGGAACTACCATTTGACCCAGCAATTGCTCTTCTGGGAATCTACCCAAAAGAGACCTCAATGTGGGTACACAGGGACACCTGTGCTCGGATGTTTACTGCAGCACAATTTATAATTGCAAGGTCATGGAAGCAACCTAAATGCCCCAAAACTGATGACTGGATGAAAAAATGTGGTATATATACACTGTGGAATATTACTCATCAATTAAAAATGACAAATTCGATGAATTTATAACAACATGGATGTACTTAGAAGAAATCATATTAGCAGAAACAAGTCATAAAGAAAAAGACAGAAACCAAATGGTTTCACTAATATATGGGATATAGTGAAAAAATAAACAAAAGACTTGAGGAAAAGTCAAAATAAGCTAAACACCAAACTGAAGTGCACAACTTTGAGCAGGAGGGAAAAGGGTGGGGGGGGGTAGGGGAGCAAATCCTTGCGATTACAATGTTGTGAAATTTATATATAAATAAATTAAAAATTAAAAAAAATAACAAGTTCCACAGGAGCTTTATTTGTGTTCTTTTATAGACACATTTGATATGAGCGTTTTTCAGGGTGAGGTGTTACTGCATTCCAGTCCCCTGACAGTATAGACTCACAGAGAAGGACTCATGGAACTGTCGAGCAAATTCAAATTATCTTTTGAGAGAAAAAATTCTTCTTTTAAAAATTTATTTATTTATCTACTTTATTTATTTTTTTTTTTTTTGAGACTAGGTCTCGCTATTTTTGCCCGTGGATCCGCAGGCTCTCTTGCCCGGGGTACCACAGACTCAAGCCATCCCCAGCCTCAGCTTCCCAGGTAGCTGGGATTACAGGCGCACGCCACCACGCCCAGCTATTTTTTTGGAGCTAGGTCTCGCTACGGGCCCCAGGTGGGACTCGAACCGCGATCCCTAGCCCCAGCTGCTTCATAGGCTGAAGCTTACAGGCACGAGCCACCGTGCCCGGCCTATCTACTTTATTCTTTCAACATTTGTTACATAGATAAATGATGGCTGGGATCCCTTCTCTCCTCCACCACCACCCTAACCCCTCTGGTC
>PVHY01034907.1:0-10128 GCA_004024945.1 Uropsilus gracilis
AGGAAGGAAGGGAGGGAGGATGGTAGGAAGGACGGATAGAAGGAAGGAAGGAGGGAGGGAGGGAGGGAGGGAGGGAGGGAGGAAAAATGACCCCCGGGACCCATTCAGATGCAGGGACTCCGTATTTCCAGTCACCTCCGCCCAGGGCCACCAGCCCAGGCCCGGTGCTCCCAGGCAACGGCCTCCACCATGGCTGTCCTAGCTTCCCCTGCGTCCTCCCCTCGTCTCCTGTCTGCATAGGCAAGTTTCCTACCGCTCGTTTTGGGAGCCATTTCCACGGCGCATGCACGTGCGGGTCCACGGGTCCAATGTGCATGCTGTGAGATGCCTTTCCCACATCAGCACGTCTGTCTGCCTGTATGAGTCCCTATCTGCCATGTCTGTCTCCCTTCAGCCTTGAATCCATCAAGCTCTTTACCTCTCCTTCATGTCATTTCGTAGTTACAGGTCTCCTCGTGGACTTTAGCGGGGGTGTTTCCTTTAGAGACGTAAGAACGAAGGCTGTGCACTTTCCCTAGAATTTCCTTTAATTGACTTTCTGCAGAGTCCGCGCTGAGCATCTCCTCTGTCATTCCTGGTGTTGTGTCTTCGCGTCTCTTGCTCTCACCGGGATTATATCACTTTCGGTAGAATTTTCAGACATTTTTCTTTTCTCCCTGACTTTTGTTTCGAAGCCCATTCATCTCTGCTCGTTGTTATCCTCTTAGCTCCTCTGGCTTAGTGTTTCTGCTTTGCTCTTCCTTTGGTCATTTCTGCAGGTGGGAGCTTAGAACATCGATGTGAAGTCTCGGTTTCCTCAAATGTGAATATTTAGCCTGGGTTTGTGTCTTACCTGCAGGAATGAGAGGGTGGCATGAGCCAGCCGCCTCTGCCCAGAATACCTAAGGCTGACCTGGACTAGTGAACGTGGGGAAAAATAGCCTAGGCTTGAGGGGAAACTGTCTGGGCTCCTGTCTACTTGGCCTGATGAAATGGACTTTTTGGAAACAGCACCAGGAGTCTCCGTTTCTCAGTTATAGTTGATAAAAAAAACAAGACGAGCATTTTCTTTCCATGAGAATGTCTATGTGACGTCATGTGCTCATCAAAGGTTCTGGGTCTTCTCATGCCTCAGCCCACTCGGTCTTGGCGTCCAGCTAGTCGGCCTCTGCTGCTCGCCCACCCCATCGTTATTCAGATCCGATCACTTATGAATCACCCGCCCCATTGCAGACATTGTGTGAGGTATTTGTCCCTACGTTAGCTTGCAATGTCAAGCACGCGTTCCTGGAGAGGTTGTTCTTGTCCAACGCTTAAGAAATAAAGGATAAGCGTTGGTCAAGGTCACAGTTTGTGTGGTGGACACCAACACTCAAGTCCATGGTCCTGAGGCACTAATTCCCTACTTTTCTCAAACCTAGTATCTTGCACACTCCTGCCCGCCTTTCTCAGCCTCACCAGTGCACGCCCTCTGAGAGCTGGGGAGGTGGGGGCCCTCTCCCGACTGCCACCCACCTTGCCTACTTCCACTCTGGCTCTAAGACTTTCAGGACCTCCACCCTCACGACCAGTGTGTCCCTGACTCTGGAGGATGGCCGGGCATGGGGAATTCAAGGTGGTGTCTGACAAATGCACCAGTCACCGCCTTGGGAAAATGTCATGGCTGTAAAACTCCCCCCGTGCCAACGCTTCTCAATTTATTAAATTAGGGATTTATATTCATGGCTGAGTGGAGAATTCTTCTGCATTGACTATTAGCATTTCCATTGCTCATCAAGGGCAAACCTGCTCTTTCTAAAGCCTAATGCCAACCCCTGCCATCCTAACAGGCACCAGGGGCCTCTGTGGGCACGTAACACTCACCAGCATGCCTTTCCGAGCCCCTAGACTCCCCTTCTCCTCTAAGTCTTTCTGAACCAAGGTGGGCTTGAGGATTCCAGGCCCCAGTCTCCCGTGCCATCCCAAGCCCAGCCCCCCACTCCCTCGCCCTCTGCTTCCTTAAGCAAGACATCGCAGCAGGAGAGCTGGGAACTGAGCTCGAGTGAATCAGAAACAGACTGAGAGGAGGCAGGGGTGGGTGGGGGCAGTGCTGGGGGCAGAGGCCTGTGCCAGGCCACTCCTGGTCCAGTTGACCGAGTCTGGGGTGCCCGGCCCTTGGCCAGTTTCTGGCTGCATCTGCGAGGGTGCTTCTGCGTTGGCAGATGGGTCAAGCAAAGCTGGCTGTCCACTCTGGGACGGCTGGCCTCAGTCCAGTTAGCTAGGGACTGCATGGAACCTTGCCCATCCGACTGCTGACCTGGACACCAGCCTTCTCCTACTGTTGGTCAGCCACTCCGACCTTAGCTCCCTGCTTCCGAGGCCCACAGGCGAGGGCCGGAAATACACCCCTGGCACTCTGGCTCTCCGGACTTCGGGCTTGAATGCAACTGCATGTCAAGGCTGTCAGCTGAGGACGCTCATGTAAGTGGCTTCCTCAGCTCCTGGTCACTGGGCTCCCTCTGTCTCTTTATATAGAGCCACCCTCTCTGTCCCCACGCATGCACACTCGTGTGTGTGTGTGTGTGTGTGTGTGTGTGCATAGATGCCTTTATCTTTCTATGAGCCTTCCGCTGTCAACCCCGCTCCTGAACGTGCCATCTTTTGAGCCATGAATGAAATCTGTTTAAGGTTTATTTCCTGGTGTTTTATCAGAGCAAAACACCTTTTCCTTGCCTACGCTAGGAAGCATTTATCTTACTGCTGCTTTAGCAGCCAGCGCCTGTTGTCACAGATGCCGCTGGAGTTCTCACCTACTTCAAGTCCCCGCCACAGGCTACATGTCAAGTGCACGGTCACATCAGCTCACCACCTGACCCGTCGTGGAGGCGCATGTTCCTAAGCCAAGCGAATGCTGGAAAATACCAACTTAGGTTTCATTCGGAAACGAGTGTTCATGACCTTCAGACCCCAGTTCCGACAGATGAGGGTGGGGGGGTGGGGGCAGGGGGCAGTCTGGGGTTCACCTCCCCCACCTTGGGCGTGCTCTCTGCACCCCGAAGATCTCCACGATAGCACATGGATCCCTGGACCGAATAGTTTCCTCTCAATGCCCCACATTTCATTTGCTCCCCATTTCCTTACACGCTTACAGGCAACACAACCACAAAGGTAAATATTTAGGATGTTCACTACACCCCAGCCCCATTCTTTTTTTTTAGAGACTAGGTCTCTCTATATTGCTGGGGTATCCCCGAATCTATGGACTCAATCCCCAGCCTCAGTCTCCCAGGTAACTGGGATTACAGGTGCATGCCACTACGCTCAGCTATTTTTTGGAGACCAGGTCTCGCTATGTTGCCTGGGGTAGCCCCGAACCTATGGACTGAAGTGAATCCCCAGCCTCAGCCTCCCAGGTAGCTGGGATTACAGGCATGTGGCACCACGCCCGACTACCCCAGCCCCATTCTAAACGCTGTGTGGCTTTTAACTCATCTTTGAAGCCCCATTTTACAGATGAGGCAGTGGAAGGTCAAACCTTGGTGACAGACTCCAGCAGTGAGTCGGCAAGCGGCTGAACTCCTCCCCCTACCTCTCACTCTGGCAACAAGGTGGTCCTGGCCAGTCGACAGCCCTTGGCTCCTGTTCACATCCTGCTTCCGTTTGACCCAGCACAATGTCTTCGACCTCATCGCCATGACTGACCTTCCTGGACATGAACCACCACCACCCCTGGATAGACCTTCTCCCGTTCCGGGCACACGTCCCCTGGCTTCCGGTTTCCATAGTGACCCTTGTCACCACTCACCAGCCAGACGGACCGGCCACAGGCCATCTTCTTTACCTGCTGCCTCCACTGCCCAGAAACAGCTGTGATGGAGGAAGGCACCCCAAGCCCGGAGGGCCCCCCGCTCTTTGGTAAGAATATCAGCCATGCTACTGCAGGTGGCAGATTGCCCCAAGCATTTCAGGCCTTGCACGCATCCCGGGTCGGGTGCTGACGATGAGGGCTGAAACCCACAGCGATGCAGACATTTCGATGAAATGAGAGCCCTGATAGGCCTACTTCTGCCGTTCAGCCCCAATACGATGGCTGTAGAACCTAACAGAATTCCAGGAAGGCATGCCCTGCAGATTGTGCAGTCCAACCAGATGGAGGGGGTACGCAACCTGGGAGGACTTCCTGGAGGAGGTGATACTCTGTCAATCTTTTTAAGACACACAGGAGTACGCTGAAAGGGTGAAAATGATGAGGCGGGGGCAGGTACATGTGCTGGGAAAGCTACTGCAGGCAGAGAAAACCTCTCCCTGCAAATGCATGAACACAGGAAGATACACACCTGTGACTGTGTACGTTGGATTTGTCAAACATGTGTGTGTATGTATGTGTGTGTGTGTGCTGGTCGGGGCTGCAGCTTCTGCTGTATGCCCACTCCTCCCTCCGGCTGGCACACGGCTCCCCCCTGCACAGCCTGGGAATTCAGCTCACACTTGGTGGGTGAGATGCTTGCTCACGCAGACGACGTGAACACATCTCGGCAGCCTCTGCGGAAGCGGAGTGGCACGGGGGTCTTCAGGAAAGCCACTCAGGCTGCTCCTCGTGAGGGATGTCAGCTGCGAGGCCGGTGAATATTTTCCTGCCTCAGTGAAGTGGCCAGACAGCCCCTCCCCAACCCGCAGGTTTCAGGCACCCCCAGAAACCCAGGGAGGGGGCGTCCGCGCAGCCCTCTCTCCCAGTTTCAGGGTGCTACCCAGAGCAGCGGCCCCTGGGAGCTGTGTCACCGCCGCTGCAAATGAACACATAAATTTCACAGCAAATGAAATGATCCGGGAGGCGCGTCCCCTGTGGGCACTTCGCAAAACGCGGTCCGCTGCGTGCTTTCCGAGGCAGCTAGTTTATGGAGAGGAATAAAACTCCCAGGTCTGCGATGCGAAACTGCGACGGTTGACTGGATAGATGGCTGCCATCTCCCTTGGGAAACGACTTGCCCGTCTGCACTCCACCGAGAACAGGAGACTCTTCCAGAAGGGCCCTTGCGCCACGCCTCCAGGTCAGCCTCGCCGGAGACCCCACAGCCGCAGCCAGGCCACTGAGGAAGAAACTCGGAAGCCAGAGCCAGCGCCTGCTAAGTGGCAGAAGTGTCACCGGCCAAGACGGAGACAAAACGCTAAGGAAACGCCAACTCGAACCAGCTCTTTTTTTTTTCTTTTAAGGAGAGATTCCCAGGCTTTTTGGTGATCTGCTTATTCCTGGGAACAGAGGAGAGGAGGTGGGGTGCAGAGCCTGGAGCTCGCAAGCAAATGGTCCCCAAGACCTGCTCCGTTACCCCAGGAAGACGGGGGGGAAACGCTTGCTCGGGGGTAAGTATGGTTTCCTGCAAGTCCTGTGGATGCGCGAGGGAGGCAGCAGGCTGGCTGTCTCCTCCTGGCCTCCTCATCTGGAACCCTCTCCCTGCCTTCTGGCAGCTGTCATCCTCCAGCTCCGCAGAGAGGACTCCGGGGCCACGCCACCGGCTGATGCTGGAACTGAGCCGGTCTCCGTGGAGGAAGACGGGAGATGACAGGCTTCTTGCATTGATGTTCTGTGTTTTGCTTTTCCAGGGCAGGACCACTCGCCCGGTGGACATCAGAGGCAATCTGGTCCGCCCAGACACGATCCAGATGGCCGTGGGTCCTGAGGGGCAGCCTTCCAAGCTCCGGCCAGCGCTTTCCACGCAGACGACCGTCCCCCACGGCCTGTGAACCGCGTGGCCGCGGCTAAGGGACTGTGTGTTGCGACATCATGACTATTCAAAGATGACAGTCGCGCTGGATCCGGGGAACTGCTCGTTTCTGTATGTTCTGCGCCATGTGGAGATGGTCTGCGCCGAAGATGGTCAACTCGGGCCCTGGCTGGTGCCTGGCCTCGGGGGTGGCCTGCAGCAATGTTAACAGCTCTGGGAGTCTTGCTCAGTTCTCAAGGTGACGCAGCACCAGGCCCTTCCGGCTTGGGCAGCTCAGTGGAATGAGGGGAGTCCGGTTCAGTCCACTTCACCAGGTTTTCAACGAGACTTTACGCTCGGAAACAGATGGGTCTCAGATCCATGTTCTCAGCAAGATATTCCTCGCTGAAAACTCTCCGCAAAGCAGGGACGGAGAGAAACGTCCTCAACCTGATGCCAACCTAGACGGCTGCCATGCTGAATGGGGAGAAAGGAGCTAGTCTCCCGCCACAGCTGGAAAGGGAAAAGCAAGGTCCCCTCCCTGCAGCTTACACAGCACCTGTGGGGCGACAGCCCTAGGGAGCTAAGGTGAAGAGATAAAGACCCAAAAGTGAGGAAAAATAAGGCTGCTCTGCTCACGGCGGACATGATGGCGTGTGCAGAAAACAATGCCGTGTGGAAGCGCAGGCCTGTCTGCCAGCCATGCCCGCCCCACCCCCCCACCCTTTAGAAGCAACAACCGGCGTCTTCGCAGCAGCCCCATTGTCTCACACCCTGGCCAGAGAAGGAAAGCTGGAGCTAGACGGACGCCAGGGGCTCACAGAACAAGCTGGCACCAGCCTCAACCTCCAGGCCTCCATTCCCAGGGACAGGCCGGGCCATGCCAGCCTCCTTTCCTCATGGCCCTGTCAGCCTGGACCCTGCTCTCTGCCCAGGAACAGACCAGGGGCTCTCAGACAGGAGTCTGCTGCCTCCTTCGCTTTGTGGGCAACTAAACCACTTTCCATTTCCTCAGACTCGGTTTCTGTTCACTGCCAGAGGGAAGTGGGCTGGTGCTGGGTAATATATATCGTATTGATAGACAGGCAGGCAGGCAGGCAGGCAGGCAGGCAGGCAGGCAGGCAGGCAGGCAGGCAGACAGACAGACAGATAGATAGATGGATAGATGGATAGATGGATAGATGGATAGATGGATAGATGGATAGATGGATAGATGGATAGGTGGATAGATGGATAGATGGATAGATGGATAGATAGATAGATGATATATCATATTGTAAATAATATTATAATTATATGATAAATATCATATATATTTCATATTATACTACATATATAAATTACATTGTTGATTCCCTAGGGTTCTCCCACCACCTGTTTAATCACCCCTGAACTATCCTCATGATCTTTGGTATCCATCCCTCCCCTGATTTCTTCCTCCCTCTCTCTCCCTTCCTGGCTGTTTGCTTTAGTTCTGTTGTCAGCTCGTTTTGACTTTTCCTTGCCCTTTGGTTTGTTTTCCCTCTATGCCACCTATAAGTGGAACCATCTGGCTTTTGTCTTTTTCTTTCTGGTTTATTTCCACTAGCATGAGCCCTCCTAGGACTGTCCATGTTATCACGAATGCGTCATAGTTGCCTTTTTGATTGCTGAATAATATTCCATTGTGTAAATATACCATACGTTTTTCATCCATTTGTCAGTTTGGGGACATTTGGTTGTTTCCAAATCATGGCTATTGTAACTAGTGCTGCTATAAACATCTGGGTCCAGGTGTCCTTTTGAATGAGTGTTTTGGTGTCCTTTGGGTAGATTCCCAGAAGTGGAATTGCTGGATTGAATAGTAGCTCCATTTTCAGTAGTTTGACGGTCCCCCACACAGCTTTCCACAGTGGCTGGGCCAGTTGGCAGTCCCACCAGCAGTATAAGAGTGTCCCTTTCTCTCCACATCCACACCAGCATTTGTTGTTGTCCCCCCTTTTTTTCTTACAGGTCATTTTTAATGATGTGAGATGGTATCTCATTGTGGTCTTGATTTGCATTTCCCTGATTATAAGTGATGTTGAGCTTTTTTTTCATTTGCCTGTTGACCTTTTGCGTTTCTTCTTTGGAAAAGTATCTTTTAAGCACTTCTCCCCACTTTTTTGACTGTACTTTTGCTGTTTTTGTTAAGTTACCTGAGTTCTTTGTAGACCTTCGATATTAAACCTTTGCCAGTTGAGTGGAGTGAACATCTTTTTCTTCCCATTCAGTTGGGTATCTTTTTGTTCGAATGATTATTTCTCGCTGTGCAGAAGCTTTTGAGTTTAATGTAGTCCCAGCTGCTTATGTTCTCCTTCGTTTTCTTTGCAATGTCCTGCGAGATGTTTTTAGAAGCAATCAAACTAGATATCAACATCTTGCAGCTTTTATCAGAAAGCAACATTTCCAGAGGGGGAGCTAGTTAGCTGGTCACAGGCACACTGCCGTTTGCAGGAAGGAGCTGTTGCCGGCAGAGGTTGAACTGAGGAATGCATCTCGCGCTGGGCCACCTGTCTCCACACATTGGTGGCTCCCCACTGATGCAGGCCCAAGCCACAGGCAACCTTGAAGGTCAGTCCTCCCACGGCATGGACACAGAACTGGAAGTCAGGAGTGGCCTCGAGGGCAGCTCCCGGAGGGGCCCCTCTGCATACCATGCCCCTGGTTCTGGTTTGAGCTAAATCCTCGCACGTTAGTAGAACCCGCTGCAAACACAAACTGTCCTGCCCATCCCTCCTGTCAGCAGAATTGTGACCATCGCTGAATTGCTGGGCACCCACAGGACACATGCTGTCTGGCCTGGCTGGGGAGGTGCCCGTGCCCACATCCACAGCTCTCAGCACTCCACCCCCGCCCTCCGTCCGTCTCCTACCCCTTCCCTACGCCACCCTAGGGCCCCACTTCCTCCCTCTCCTGTCTGCGCTTTTTTTTTTTTTTGAACCAGATGAGACATAGCTGCTTTTGTGGTTTTTCTGTTCATTTTGTCATTTTCTCACTTGTTTAGAAAATAAATTCCCACCCACGCTCACACCTGCACAAGGGCCCGCCTGAAAGCTCAGCGGGAGGCCAGGGCTGGTCTCTGAGCAAACACCCCAAAAAGGGAAGAACTGCATGTGCTGCATTTGCGGTGTGTACCGTATGTGTAGTATGTGTTGTATGTGAGTTGTGTGTTGAGGTGCATGTGAGGGGAATATGTGTGTTGTGTGTGATGTGTGAAATGCGTGTAAGATGTATGTTGTGTGTAAGGTGCATGTGGTGTGTGAGATGCGTGTGGTATGTGTTTGTGGTGTGTGGTGTGGTGCAGTGTGTATGTGAGGTGTGTGTTTTGTGTGAGGAGTGTGAGGTATGTGTATGTGTGTGTTGTGTGACTGTGTGTTGTGTGATGTGTGTGTTGTATGTGAGGTATGCGTGAGATGCATGTAAGGTGTGTGTTATGTGAGGTGTGTGTTGTGTATAATGTGTGTGTTGTCTGTGAGCTGTATGTGAGGTGTGATGTGCGTGTTGTGTAAGGTGTGTTGTATGTGAGGTGTGTGTATGAGAGATGTGTGTGTTGTGTATGAAATCTGAGGAGTATGAGGTGTGTGTTGTGTATAATGTGTGTATTGTGTGTGAGGTTTGTGTATGTGAGGTATTTGTATATGTGAGGTGTGTGTATGTGAGGTATGAGGTGTATGTTATATATGAGGTATGTGAGGTATGTGTTGTGTATAATATGTGTGTTTTGTGTGAGCTGTGTTTTGTGTGAGGTGTATGTGAAATATGTGTATATATGAGGTGTGAGGTGTGTGTTGTACATGAGGTGTGTGTGTGTTCTGCAGGAGGTCTGTGAAGAGTATGAGGTGTGTGTTGTGTATAATGTGTGTGTTGGGCATGAGATGTGTGTATGTGAAGTACATGTATATGTGAGGTGTGTGTGTTGTGTGAGGTGTGTGAGGTATATGGTGTATGAGGTGTGTGGTATATGTGTGAGGTGTGTGTTGTGTGAGGTGTGTGCATGTGAGTGTGAGGTATGCATGTGTGTGCGGATTGTGAGATGTGTGTATATATGAGGTGAGTGTATGTGAGATGTGAGGTGTGTGTGTTGTGTGAGGTGAGGTGTATGGTGTGTGAGGTATGTGGTATATGTTTGGGGTGCATATATGTAAGGTGGGAGGTGTGTGAGATTGTGAGGTGTGTGGTATGTGTGAATGTGTGGTATGTGTGAGGTGTGTGAGGTGTGTGGTATGTGTGAGGTGTGTGGTGTGTGTGAGGTGTGTGTAAGGTATGAGGTGTGTGAGGTGTGTGGAATGTGTGAGGTGTGTGGTATGTGTGAGGTGTGTGAGATGTGTGGTATGTGTGAGGTGTGTGGAATGTGTGAGGTGTGTGTAAGGTATGAGGTATGTGAGATGTGTGGTATGTGTGAGGTGTATGGTATGTGTGAGGTGTGTGTAAGGTATGAGGTGTGTGAGAT
>PVHY01034908.1:0-10129 GCA_004024945.1 Uropsilus gracilis
AAAAAAAAAAAGATGGATCTCTAGGAGGGTAATGGATGAACAGAAGTTTATGATCAGTTTCCAGTGTGGAAAAATTCTATCTGGTAGAAAACTTCTATCTGGTGATTGCTACTAGCTATTTATATTTCACTAAGAATGTATAACAAAGCGTTTTTGCAGGAATTACACATTTTTTCTATTTTTTTATGAAATCAGGGTTGAAAAACAATACAGAGTTGTTTGCAGTTATATTTTCTGAATTTTTATGAGCCTTACATTTAAATATATATTATAGCGTTTTATGATTTGCTTACACATATCCTTTGTCTTTCTTGAGAGAATTTTTATATAGTTTAATTGTTCTTATTCTTTTACTTTATATTATGTTAATTTTAGTATGTGTTTTATTGATTTTATTCTCAAAAGTATTTTAGTATTACTTTGTAGTATGTTTCTAGTTCCTTAAGGTATTCACTGAGTTGTTTTAATATTTATTTTTTTAAACAAAGCTTTCAAATTACACATTAAGTCTGAATACAAGCTTTAGCTATATCATGCTGGTCTGTATAGAGATTTTTCCTATTTTCATTAATTTCTATATAATTTAAATTTGATTTTCAGTTCATTGTGGTCCAAAAATGTAATCTTACCGGGGTTAATCTTTTATAACTTGTTCCTCTTTTTATACGTTGAGTTATTGAAAGCAGAGACTTGTAAAAGTTCTACTTTATCATGGGTTTTTGTGACATCAACAGTAGTTGATGAGTTTTAGTAAGTAAACTTTCCACTGACAAAGATCCAGTGAAGGAAAGATAGTGTGCAAGCAATACTAATCATGTATACAACATAAAGATAAGTTTAGAAGACTATTATTCTGGAAAGGTTAATGAGGATATAAATATAAAAACTGGGTTTGTGAAAGAAAGATCGGCTTTTTAAAGGATAGGAAAAGATTAGAACAAATAATCAGAGATCAAAGCAGTGTCTAAGATTTTAGCATGTAAATCCAGTCAAGAAATCAATAAACACAGAGTTCTGGTATTGAGATGGACTTTGGGACCAAGGACCCTCCCAATTGGAAAACTAGTTTTCAGAGCAGGAAACCCAAATGCCAAAATATAGAGTATAAATCATATAGTTTCAGGCAGAAAGACGAACTCGAATCCTTAGGGAGTAGCTGTAAGCTTCTTAAATCTTCCCATTTATGGCACAGTTGCTTACAAAAAGATAACAGAAATAACATTTTACTGTCATTTCCTTATTTGAAACTATATTAACACTTTTTTATTCTTTAAAAGTATTCTTGTTTACTTTTACTACAGTACTCAATATAGTTTTTCCCACAGATGTACAGTGAGTCTGTATAACAGATCAACTGTTAATCTTGAATACTACATTTAAATTACCAGAGAAGAAAATAAGTAAAAGGAAAAATAACTCAGTCAACATGCAGGAAATACCTTCAAATGAAATATTCCTCAAACTATAAAAAATAAGAAGTTCTAAAATACATAGCTTGAGGTCCACAAACATCTATATTCAGTATCATTTTGCCACTTAGAACATTTTCCTCTAGCCTGAAATCTAGATGCATGGAGACTGCTTGCTTGACAGAGATGATAAAAACATATTTCTTGCCTCTCTTCTATATACTACATTGAGAATGAATTAAATTTACTCTTACTATATGGTTTCTTCTTAGTTGAATATTTAACCTGCACTTAATGCAACAGAGCTTATAAGTAGACTTCAGCATTTCAATGATGTTCAATCTGTTCAACAAAATACTAAAGAATCCTGAGCAGGAATTTCCAAACTTGGTATTAATGGCATGTTTTCAGAGGTGATTCTGTGCCTTACAGAATGTTTAGTAGCATCCATGGTCTCTAATTTACTGAACTCTAAATAGCAATGCACCTCCATTTGGGATAACCAAAAATATCTTCAGACATTGTAAATAGTTGCCTGGGTTGTGCAAAAACCACTGGCATAAAGAAGTAAAAGAAATGACTATTCATTTCTTCTCCATTGATAGAAATGGAGAATAAATAAACAAATGGTTACTACATTAAACTAAAAAGGTTTTGTGCCTCAAAAATAACCACCACAGAAAACAAAGTAAACTTATAGACTTAGAGAATACATTAACATGTCATATGTATGAAAAAGGGCTAATTTCCAACATATATAAATAACTCCTAAAACTCAACAACAAAAAATATCAAATAACCCAATCAAAAATAGACACTTCTTCAGGAGACACTCAGATGTTTGGTAGGCATATAAAAAAATCTTTAATATTATCAAAAGAGAAGTGCAAATCAATATTATAATGATAATTCATGTCACTTCTTGAGAATGCCCCTAACAAAAAAACTGGAAAAAATAAATGGTACTGAAGTGGCGAAAAAGGAACTGTCAGCCACTCTTGTAGGAGTGTAATTTGGCGCACCCTCTATGGGAAAGAATATAGTGACTCCTTTTTTAAAAAATGGAAATACCATATGATCCCACAATATCACTGCTAGGTATTTATTTTTTAAAAACTATGAAAACTCTAATATGAAAATATTTCATGCACTCATAAGTTTGTACTAAAATTAGTTGCAATAGCAAACTTAAGTTATCAATGACACAAAACTGGAAAAATAAATTCTAGAATATACACTCAATGTAATAGTACTCAGTTATTTAAAGTATGCTATAGGTAACATTTAGGACAAAATAAATGGATCTTGAGGTGATTATGCTAAGCAAAGTATGTCAGCGAACGGCAGTTACTATATGATCTCCACTTATTTGTGCAATATAAATAACAAAAACTGGCAAAGCACAACATAAATAATTTCTAGACTGAAAAATACACAGGTTATAAGAAGGAACAGTAAAAAGAGGCAGGTAGGGGAAAGGAGGATACAGGACATTAGCAGGGGAATTTTGTGGAAGGTGAGTGAAGCAAATACATAGATGAATATATGAAGTTGTATGCCCCAACTTATATGGTTATGTAAACATAATATTTTCACAAACTAACAGAATTTGAAAAAATATTGTGCTGCTGTGAAGCATACATTTTTGAGATTATTTATCAGTAGTCATATTTAGATTGTCACATTTAAAGAAGATATTTCCCCTTATTTCTCCATAAATTTTTAATTTAGGGAATTGAAATACACCCTGGATTTAACAGTAAATAATAGTAAATATTAGTTAATTCATATTCAAAGTAATCATAGAACATTCAGACAAAATCACTACACTTAACCAAAATTTTAATTTCAACCAAAATTTTAAATTCATCTATTGAAACTGATTGAAATTCATTCTAATCACCTAACTGGGGAGAAACATTTTGACCTTCTTCATGAGAAACTCTTGGATGCCATATAATCACTATAGGAAATTGCTAGCCCATCTTGTCATAATCCCTATAGATGGAAAACATGAAAGATTCATTGTAGCCTCGGGGTTCTTGTCTATGAGGAATCTATGTCTTGAAGAATGTTTCCCTTTTTGAAAGTAAATTAAGGAATTTATATTCTTATAGTAAAAATTAAGAAATTAAGGAATACATATTCTTGTAAAAAATCTATCAATATTTTAGTATTTTCTAACAATAACATTAAACCTAATAGTTTATTTATTTTTACTGATTGCATATATATATATATATATATATACTTTTTTTTACATCATTGTCTACCCCAAGGTTCTCCCATCTCCTTATCACTGATTAACCACGTTACTCTTTTGTACCCTCCCCACCCCAGTCTCCTCCCTCCTCCCTCTCCCTCTTGCTCTATGGTTCAGTTCTGTTAGCCGTCTCAAATTTTTCCTATATGTTTGTAAAAAATACAGTCAAATGAATCCATTTCTCATCCTTACTAACTTTTCCACAGTGTTGTACATCACAGTCCATTTTTGGTGTGTCAATAACCAAAGAAGTTGTAGTTCATTGTGTTTAAAAGTTAAGTTAAAGCTGAGGTAGTTTCAATCATAAAGAGGCAAATAATGCTATAATTTGGTGTTTCAATAATTAGTAAATACACTAAATGAAATTATTTTACTGTCAAATTACTGTGCAACCATTATGGAACACAGTGTAAAAAATTCTAAAAACAACAGAGAATAGAAATTCCATGTAATCCAGGTATCTTATTGCTGAGAATTTACTTGAAGAATTAAAAAATCACTAATATGAAGTGATAGATACACCTTCTTGTTCATAGAAAAATCATTTACAATAACCAAGAGTTGAAAATAACTTAATTATCCATTAATGGACTAATGAATAAAGATGGGCTTATATACATACAATGGAATACCACATATCTACACAGAGAAAAAAAAAGATAAAAGCTTTTGATTTGCAATGACAATGAATAAATCTAGGTATTATGCTTAGTGAAACAAGTCAGATGGAAAAAGATAAACATTATTTCATTCATATGTGGTAAATAAAGAAACAAAGCAAATGAACAAATACAGCCAAACACAAACTTCTAGATTAAAAGAACAAAATGGTGATTAGCAGAAGGGAATCAGGGTGGAAAAACTGGGCAAAAAGGGTCAACTGTATGGTGAAGAGTGGAAACTAGACTTCTGGTGGCAAATTAACGGATATTTAACAATAACATATTGATTTATAAATCTATACACTTGAAACATATATAATGTTATTAGTCACCGTAATTGAGAAACTAGGAAAGGGTGCCTTTTATAGACAAATAACTATACTACTAAAAGAACTATCTATGAAAGGCATAATGATTACCAGTAATAAGGTAGTGGTAGTTAATATTGGATGTTTGTACTGCAACCATCCTTGTCCAAGTAGGTTCATCATCAGTTCTAGTGGCTAAAGAATGTCAGAGTCCTTGAAATTATCTTCACAAAATTTTAATAATGAACAGAGGAAAAACAGACAGCAATGAAACAACCACCTGAGTTTCTCTCTTGAGTTCTAATTCTCCTTTGCATTCTTGTTCCACTCTCCTCCCCTTTCCACAGTGTAACACTGCCCTTTTATTCCCTCCCTCCTAGGTCATGTGTGCACACTTACACATGTTCCAGGTATGCACAATCATGGGCCAGGTATGCACAATCATGGGGGGGTAGGGTGCAATATCAAATGCCCTAGTAATAGAGCTAATGCAGAAAAAACCTGACCAAATCATTTACCCTACACTTGTGATAGTCTACACAAAACTATTTCTCTTAGGAAGTTATTCAATCCTTCAAACAAGATAAACTTTTCTCCAAAGTATTGAAGATATTCAGGGAGCTTTTTTTATAACACATCTTAATCTTTAGTTGAAACATGCTCTCGCTTTTTCTCTGCAGGGTGTTATTACTTTTAATTCAGAAGCTTCAGTAAATGATCACAGCTAGTCCATCATCTCTCACAATGTCAATGTCAAGCTTGATGTGAGAATAGATTAATAAGAAGCTGAAGAGACTGTCGGAAGAAGTCATTGCTAACTTAAGAATTACTTTCTGAATTTACCACAATATGATAACTAATGGGTACCTTTGATAGATTTTTTTTTGCAAACTGTGAAAGACTGAATAGTAATTGTTAGTTCAGTATGATTTCACTGCTTTAGTACTTTTTGAAGGAACACACCCAATTCCTAAATATTAGCTTTAATTAAAATGAAATTTTGTATAATGTATTTCTTGATAATGTATTTCTCATTCTAAAGATCTTGATTCTCAATATAATGCAAAGATCTCTGATGCATGATAATATGACATTTAAAGAATTTCTGATATGCTCCAGGAAATAGACTAATGGGAGAAAATGTCAAAAATGTACCTTTAAATTTAAGTAAAACTGGAGAAATAGAAAGATTGATATGAAAACAATATAAAATCCAATTGGGGTTTTTCTGTCAATTGTCCCAACTCTACAACTGTCCCAACTCTTGATATTGATGCATATGTATCACCTAAAGTCAGGAAATGTATATCTGAAATCAGAAAAGTAGATTGACACCATGAAAACTGAAAGATTCATAACATATGGAACAGAGTAGTTTAGTAAAACAGGATCACATAGTAGTCTGTTAAAAAATATGTTTTATTCTGTTGAACAATAAAAAGCACTTGGGCAGAGTTAAAGTGATATTTCTATATACTCTCCCAAAATAAAACGTAAAATAGCAAATTTTGAATAAAAATCTTAAGTCATCAAGAATTTATGGTTCATAAAAAGGGACTTAAAATCTCAGAAAAAACATTCTAGCAAAGTCCAAGCAGCTCATTTAAGTTAATGCTACTAGTGAAAAAAAAAAAAAAAGGCAGGGTAGTTGGTGTTTTTTTTTTAATCATATAAGTAAGTATTAAAAATCTGGAAAGTTAGGTGGACAAAGTTAGGTGAATTAATGGTAGAGGGCTTTATATAAACACTCTTAAAATAAGGTTAGGTGGGTCAATCAAGATAATATCAAGTTTTTTTGCAAAGCCATGATGATTACACAGAATAAGAAAAGTGCACAAATGGAACCCAAGATAGCCGGGCATAGTGGCATGTGCCTGTAAGCTTCAGTCTATGAAGCAGCTGGGGCTAGGGATCACAGTTCAAGTCCCACTCAGGGCAACATAGTGAGACCTAGTCCCAAAAAATAGCTGGGCATGGTGGCGCATGCCTATAACCCCAGCTACCTGGGAAGCTGAGGCTGGGGATTGCTTGAGTCTGTGGTAAACTGGGCAACATGAGCCTGCAGTTCCACGGGCAAAAATAGCGAGACCTAATCTCAAAACAAAAACAAAGTCAAAATGGAACCCAAGAAAGAACCCTGAAACAGATCTGTTCATAAATGAACACAATGGGAAGGGAGTAGTGACAAAGTAGGCACTAGACAAGGGAAAATCTCTTCAATAATGGTAATGGCATTTGGCATCCATGTCAGTGTCAGAGAGTGTGTTTTGTCTCTCAACTACACTGTGTCATAAATTCTGCCCCGTGATTTTTGGTGTTCTCCCAAGGAAAAACACTAGATGGAAACCAACTGAAGGAAGAGAGTAACTAATATTTTTTCCTTACATATATCCTGTAATAACATCAACAAAGTGGCAGGAAACTAAGGGTAATCGTCAGCTACTGCAAGTATCAGGAGAATTAGCAGGAAGAGTGGGCTCTCCTAGTGTCTTTTCAATTCCAACATCAATGGTAGCAGCATGACCTTCAGTAGCTTGATAGGTTTCAAGCTCACTATTATTTCAAAGTAAAATGATTAATTATTTCACTTGATTACTAAGTAACACCTTTGGTTTCCTTCTAGCTCCCTCTGCCTTAACCAAGAGGTCCCTGAAAGATAAATGTGACTAACAATAGCATAAAGTAATCCTTAGCAGAATCCAATTTTCATCTACCAGTACTCAATACACATCATTGTTTTAGCATGCTAAGCATACAAAATAAAAAAAATAACCTATCCTTTATAAATCTAAAGTCTAATTCTGGGGTATTCACTTCCCTGTTGCCTTACCATGCTGAGAATTGGGATTTGGTAAGAAAAGAGATGAACCCCCACCCTAGGAAAGTCATGAAGCCACACTGTAAGTGAAATCAGCTATTCTTGGCTCAAATCCATTTACACTGATAAATTAGGAGTGACTCAATTTAATTGAAAATCAACACCAGACATTGTTATTAGATGAAGTTATAAAGTGATTTGCTGTAGCAGCAGGGACTTATAGGTCTTGTGTGCAACATAAAATTTTAATGCAATGGGCATTTAAAGACTACCATTATAGTATATCATGTAGTCTATGATTAAATCATTAAATTATCTTCATATAGTAAATCAAGATAAATGCAAGGTATGGGATTGTAAAATTACAAATAAAGAAAAAAATGAATCTGAATTTGACTAACAACATATTGTTACATAAAATAAACACATTCAACAATGACTATGTAGTGCAGGATACTGAAGAACTAATTGTTTTGTTTGAAGTAGCAACCAAAAAGTCATGCATTTACAAACACAGAGTTTTTTGAGTCTAGACTCTGAGATGCCAGAGGATTAAAAATATGGAAAAGATCAAGACGGTATTTTGTGATATATTGGATCAATGTGACAGACTCCCCTCCCAAGTTCATTCCAACCCAATTGGTTAGTGTCTCACAATTGTCATCTCATTCTTTAGCCAGCAATTTGTTTAGTTGTAGGAGTAACTTGGTTCTATATCAAAACAATTTTTTACTATTTTTTGTGTACTAATATATTCTTAGAACTTAAAATCATAATTGTTCTGTGACAGATACTCAATAATCGTTGAAGAAAGAATAAGACAAAAAAAAAGAAAGAACTTAGAAGAAAATGAAATAAATTTGGGAACATTTATTTTAATATATGCTTTTATCTTTCTGGAGATACATATGATTTAGGAACAAAGTTAGGTACAGATAATGGTCATTAAAATTATGGATCGACCGCGCCGGCTCCAGGCCTGTGGGAGGGACCCCTTTGCCTTGCCACCCCTCCGCCATCCCTGGGAGCCAACCCCTGCCTCCAGGTTCCTCCGGAAACCCGCCAACCTTGCCCACGCCAGGTTAGCTGCTGGAGGTCACCGTGCCGGCTCCAGGCCTGAGGCAGGGACCCCTTCGCCATGCCGACCCCTCCGCCATCCCTGGGAGCCAAGCCCCGCATCCAGGTTCCTCCAGAAACCCGCCCACCTTGCCCACGCCAGGTTAGCTGCTGGAGGTCACCGCACCGGCTCCAGGCCTGTAGAAGGGACCCCTTCACCGTGCCGCCCCTCCGCCATCCCTGGGAGCCAAGCCCTGCCTCCAGGTTCCTCCGGAAACCTGCCCACCTTGCCCACGCCAGGTTAGCTGCTGGAGGTCACGGGCGCCGGCGCCACAAGTGGCGCCAGCGCAAATTACTAAGCTAAACTAAAGTACAGATCTACTTTCAACCTGGCATACACTCCCATCAACTTGCCAACTATACAAGATCCATGGTTTCTCAATATGTAGAACAGGTTCGAAAGCAAAACGCAGTAAGGAGAAAAACTTTAAACATGCAAGCAAGCCCTACAGGAAGTAATCCATCGCCAACAAAGAAAGGACAATCTCCAGAAATCACCAAAGAAATGATTTCCATCTCAGAAAAAGATTCCTCTATTAACATGTTAAATGCACTCCAGCAATTAAGAGAAGAATTAGAAAAAAAGGACAACAGTATGATAGAAGCAATTAATGCACTAAGGGAGGAAGTAGAAACATATAAAAAAGAAAGCATCAATAAGCATACCCTAATCAACGAACTAAAGAATGAAAATGAATCCCTAAAATTGAAATTGAAAGAGACTCAAGATTTAAAGGTTGCAATAGATGAGCTCAAAAACACACAGAAAAGCCATGGCAGTAGAATAGATGAAATAGAGGAACAAATCAGCACACTTGAGGATACAGAAATAGAGAGAACAAAGAAAGAAAAAGAGAGAGAGAAACAAAGTAGGAGGACTGAAGACAAGCTCAGAGATATGTCAGATTCCTTAAGGAAAAGAAACATAAGAGTAATAGGAATCCCAGAAGGAGAGGAGAGAGTTATGGGAACTGAAAGACTGTTCAAAACAATAATAGAGAAGAACTTCCCAAATCTGAAAAAAGAAATAAATATAGACATACAGGAAGCCAAAAGGACACCAAACTACTTTAATGAAAGAAAAGCCACAGCAAGACACATCATCGTAAAACTTCCTAGAACCCAAGATAAGGAAAAAATAATGAGAATGGCTAGAGAAAAGAAACAGACAACCTACAAAGGAAAACTCGTTAGACTGACCTCAGATTTTTCTGAAGAGACACTCCAGGCTAGGAGAGAATGGAGTCACATCTACAAAAAACTCCAAGAAAAAATGTGCCAGCCAAGAATACTCTACCCTGCAAAGCTATCCTTCTTCTACGAAGGAAAAAATAGAACCTTCTCTGACAAGCAAAATCTCCAGAAATTTGCTAACACTAAACCCACAAGCAAAGTCTCCAGAAATTTGCTACCACTAAACCCCCACTCCAAGAAATTTTGCAGGAGGCCTCAAGACCAAAACCATAAGAAGATCAAATACAAGAAACAAAAACACAAAATAAACCTTAAATGACCACCAGGAAACCGTTAGAATCGCAAATATCAATAATCAC
>PVHY01034909.1:0-10122 GCA_004024945.1 Uropsilus gracilis
CTCTCTCTCTCTCTCTCGACCTTGCCCTGCATCTCAAACCCCTCTGAGGACGTTAGGAGCCCTCCTGCGCTAAGGGGGGCTGAGAGAGTGCAGCTGAGCAGAAGCCCTTGGAGACCCCGAGAGTTCTAACTTGCCCCTTGGACATACAGCTGAACCAGAGGCCATCGGAGAGCTGCACGGGGACCGTGTTGTGGAGTCCTGAGTGTCCCTGTGCTTCCCGGGTCACCCTTCCCTGGGGCGAGAAGCACGTGAATGGAAACTCTGGGTTATGGCCCAGACCCGGCTCTCGTTTTATAGACGAGGTGCCTGCGCCAGACCGTGGGAAACGCATGCCTCCGTGAGGCTCTGCCTTCTCAAAGCCAAGCTGGTTCTCCTGCCATCTTTATTGCGGGGTTTCCCTTCAGCATTTTATTCTGTAAAATGTTAAACACACAGCAGAGCTGAGAGTTTGGCGGCGAACGAATCACATACCCACTGTGTGCCCATCACGTGCTTTGTCACATGCCCGGCCATCCACCTGGCCGGCTTCAGAGCCAAATGAAAACACCAGTGTGTTTCTTGAGTCATAAAAATCATGTATGTTTAAACAATTCAAAGGTGTATTGAGATTTTTTCCCTCTGATCCTCTCTTTCTCAATCATGATGAAAGCATATCCTTCCAGATGCTTTCCTCTGCGTATCCAGACATGTGTAGATACACACACACACACATACATATTTATTTATTTATTATGAATTAAGAATTTTTATTTCTGGCCGGGCGTGGTGACTCGTGCCTGTAAGCTTCAGCCTATGAAGTGGCCGGGGCTAGGGATCGTGGTTCGAGTCCCGCCTGGGGCCCATAGCGAGACCTAGTTCCAAAAAAATAGCTGGGCGTGGTGGCGCGCACCTGTAATCCCAGCTACCTGGGAAGCTGAGGCTGGGGATTGCTTGAGTCTGTGGTACCCCGTGCAACGTGAGCCTGCGGTTCCAAGGGCAAAAATAGCGAGACCTAGTCAAAAAAAAAATTTTTTTTTTTCTAATTCTTTAAATCACAAACTCAGTAAATGGTTTTTTGGGATACCTCCCCCACCACCCTCCCTCAGGTGCCCCCTCCATTCTCTCACACCCCACTCTTTGTTGTTTGCTAGTCTGACACACACATACTTAAACAGAAAAACCTGGGATTGTACTTTCTGAGCTCATCTGCCACTCCCCTCATGGGGACTCTGAGGTTCCACTCTATTTGCAAACTGGCTGTGCACCAGCTGCTGCTTCTGTTCCTGTCGCCCTTCCAGCCAGGCCTTGGGGTCAGGCAGGTCAGAGCAGACAAAGAGAGCCTGCAGTTGTCCTGGTTGCCTGCAGTGGCCACTCTACAGCTCCTCATAGTGCAGGGACTTCGGTGCCGAACAGCTTCTGTCTTGGGCTTCTCCCTCATTTGTACTGGTGAGAGAGCCTCCATCACCGTGGAAATGCCTCATATTCTGGGCCCCAGATATGTCCCTTCCCGTGATCAGATGGCACAAGGAGACAGCAGAGGGGCCCAGGCCTGCACCCTACTTGCAGACCCTCTCTTGGGCAAGCCTTTTTACCCTCGGCTTAGTGGGTCTCACTTGCGGTGTTCACAAGCAGTTAAAATGTTTCTGTGTGCCGGGCATGGTGGCAGGCACCTGTAATCTCAGCTCCTTGGGAGGCGGAGACTAGGGATCACTTGAGCCTGCGAGTTCGAGACAACCCTGGGCAACATAGTGAGACCTAGTCTCAAAAAAAAAAAAAAAAAAACAAGCTGGGCATGGTGTGCACCTGTAATCCCAGCTACTTGGGAGGCGAAGACCAGGGGTCACTTGAGTCTGTGAGTTTGGGACTACCCTGGGCAACATAGTGAGACCATAAATAAATAATAAACAAACAAAGCCAGCTTCTGTGTGCCAGGCAAGGTGGCACGTGCCTGTAAGCAGCAGCTTAGCTAGCCCTGTGAGGACCGGGGATTGTGATGAGAGTCCGGCCTGGGGCAATGTAGTGAGACCTAGTTCCAAGACAATAGCTGGGTGTGGTGGTGCACGCCTGTAATCCCAGTTACCTGGGAAGCTGAGGCTGGGGATGGCTTGAGTCCGTGGTACCCCAGGCAACATGCATCTGCAGTTCCATGGCCAAAAAATAGCGAGACCTAGTCTCAAAAAACAAAAGTAATAATAATGCTTCTGTGTGAGGACTCACTCCTGCTTCAAGCTTGTTCTTCCTGTCCATGGCTCTCCTTGGGTGTTAGTGATTTTGAGAGATGTGCAATAAGTTCTGTACTGTGCATTAAGAACTTCGCAGGGCAGATCTCATGTTAAATGATCTTTCTACCAAAAAAAAAAGAAAGAAAAACAAGGAAAACCTCCCTTACCCAGTAAACAGTTACTGCCTGTTGCCCTCAGCCCCTGATTACTTTTTTGCCTTACTTGGCTTATTCTGGACATTGCATATTTCTAGTTTTTTGGGGAACTGGTTAACGAGAAAGGAGAGAGGTTTTTCTTACCTCGTTTGCAATGACTTTTCTGGTTTGCGCATGGCGCACCGCAGCATATAAATGGTATCACGCAAAGGGTGGCCTCTGGTTTCTGGCTTTTCTCATTTGGCACCATCATTTCCCAGGTCCACTTGCACTGTTGCCTGGGTCAGTTCGTCGTTCCTTTTCGAGGCTGAGTAATATAATACCGTGGTCTGGATGTGGTCTCCATCTTGTGTATGTTTTCATCACCTTGGTGGACGTTTGCTATCATTTCCACCTTTGAGCTGTAAACAGTCGCTGCTGCAGTGGACAAGTGTGTGTGCGGGAGCACCTGTTTCTGTCTTTCCTTCGTTCCTGCCTTCTTTTTCCAAACCAGGAATCACAGCTCTTGGTCTGTGTGTCCAGGGAGTGGGCATGGGAAAGGCGGCCTTACGCTACCTTTGCTCCACGTCCGTCCCTCTCCAGTTTTCATTCTCTACCACCCAGGCCACTGCTTCGGTGATTCATCCCATTTTCGTCTCTGGGTAATGATCGTGGTGTGCGTGCTGTGTCCCTCTTGGGCTGCTGTGTCCCCCACAGAACCTTGCCTCGTGGGGTGACCTGATGGTTCCCGAGACCCAGGCTTGCTGTGTGCCTATCTGTGGGCAGATGACCCTCTCCTGACCTCTGCGCGCCCCCCCCCCCTGCAGATGATGTGCTGACTAAAGATGCGGGTGAGTGCGTGATCTGCCTGGAGGAGCTGCTTCAGGGGGACACGATAGCCAGGCTGCCCTGCCTGTGCATTTACCACAAAAGGTAAGAAAAGGCCGCTGGGGCTGCTCAACTAACTACACCCCAGATCCCCAGGCTCTCTTCCACAGCCATTGCCTCCTTTGACTGGGGGACAGCGCCTGCCCCCAGGGCTCTGATGGGCTTGAGGTGGAGATCAGCAGGCTTAGCACAGGCAGAGCAGAATTGCTGCCGGTTCTGAGGTCTGAATGGTGGGACCCACAGGTGACAGCTCTTAGGATCCCCCTGGGAAGATTGATTCCCACCCCTTCCTGCCATTCCTAGTGCATGGGTACCCCCAGGGAGAGGACACAGCGAGGGGGTAGAGGAAGAGCGGGAAGTAGGGACTGGAGGGGTGGGCTTCCAGCCCTGCACCCACTCCCTCTCCTCCCCCTCCCCCCACCCTCAGCCAGCAGGAAGGAATAGCTGCTACCTGTGCCACCTGGTGCTGAAAAAGCTACTATAATTAGCAGAACTGAGATTGTCCTCCCTGCCTGAGCTTCTTATTTCCAACTGGAAAGAAGACACCTCCTTATGGAGCGCCCAAGACCTCTGGGCTGCCGGCTGCCACCTGCTCTCAGTTTTTGGGGCCTGAACTAGGCCCTGTGGCTGTGGCCCCGCTGTGGTGCAGGGAACAAGGGCCCGGAGGCTCAGGACTGGCCTGGGGGTAGCATCTGGCTGGGCCCAGGGAGTGCCCAGGGAGGCTCAGCCCCACGCAGCGGAAGGGAACTTTGCCCCTGGGGGAGGATTATGCAAACTGTCTATCTGGTTCCTTTCTTTGTGATTTACATTTGGTTGTTGATTTACAAAGCCCCAAACTGTGCTTAGGATTCAGTGAGTCCTTTCTGTAAACCTCAGACTAGGGTGTAGGTCTGTCTTCAGCCCTGCCCCTCAGCCAGAGGAGCCTTCTGTCCAGGGTCTCTGGCAGCTGGCTGAGCGAGCCCAGTAGAATGGGGGGGGGGGGGGGTTGGGGGTCGGGGTCTTCTCAGAAGTTACCCACCAAGGAGCGAGTCTCCTGGACCCAAGAGGGCACTCAGGCCCAGGCCAGCCGCCAGCCGGCTCCGCCGGCTCCATCTTTGTGCCCCTGCCCCACCCTTCCCTGCACAGTCTGCCTCTGTAGTTGCCATCCCCCTGGGCTCCCTGCAGGTCAGGCCTGGGTTCCCACCAAGGCCACACTCACCACTCTGCACAGCCCAAACCCCACCCCACTCTGCACCCACCAGGCCAGCCTGGCTGCGCTAGCTGAACCAGGAGATGGGCTCCCTTCTTTCTGCTCCAGAAAGCACTCTTCCACGGGGGTCCTCGCAGGGGAGGCATAGGGACGTGCGCCCGTGGGAGCTGCCCACTCACCAGTAACGCGTTTCCCTTGCCACCTCCTGCCCCAGTTGCATAGACTCGTGGTTCGAAGTGAACAGATCTTGTCCAGAACACCCCGCGGACTGACCCTGCCGGGCTCGCTTGCTGACTCCTCTCAAAGGTGAGCCTGGGCTGGGGGTCGTCCGGGCTCCGGTCCCGTCCGTCTGTCCCGCTGGTCCCGGGGGTGAGGGGGGCCGAGCTGGCCTACATCCCCACCAGCGGTGATGGCATCTAAGCTCACAGGGTTTTGAAGAAGCTGCTCCATAGAGTTAGATTAGTCTGGCTTGTTCCAGACATCCAGGGCAGCCCCCCCCCCCCCGAAGGGGGTTCAGAGGACCCCTCGGAATATGCTGGCAGAAAAGCAGCAGTGGTGGCTTGAGGTCTAGACCCAGGGCCTACCCCTCACGGCTGCCTAGCGCTTGCTGGGTGGCGAAGCCAAGTGTCCCCCCACCTCTGGGTCTCTGCTGCTTTGGGCATGGGGGGATCCTCTCACTCCCCATCTGGACATCGCACCTGTCAAACAGATTCATCTGGGACGGTGCCTGGGACCCTGCGGTGCCTGTCAGTGACCCTGTCACCACTGGCTCTGCCCACCGGCAGGCCACTGCCCCCAGCCCCACTTCCAGATGAATCTGCGGCCTCCAGGCTGAACTCAGCTGTGTCCACCCCACAGCATGGCCATCTGATTGCACAGTGGACCAGCCCACTGACTGCCCTGTGCCCCTCCCCCTGCCACCTGTTCCCCTCCTCCCCCCCTCCATCACCATCTGCTCTGGCTTCTCCGTGTCTTCCCCAGGGCACCTGTTTTACTGCTGGCCACCCTCTCCTGTGCCCTGTCCTACCTGGCCCTTCCCAGTCCCGGCCGACAGACAACCCCCAGAAAACCCGAAACCCTGACTCCACCTCATCTCATAGCCAAAGGTTTTGGGGCCTTTCTTTCTCTCGTTTTTTTGTTTTGTTTTTGTTTTGTTTTCTCTTGTTCTTCGTTAGGTTTATTTTATTTATTCCAAGTAAACTCCCAGAACAGCTGATGATGTCAGACAAATCAGGGACATTTGCTCTTTTTACCTTCACCTCAAACACTGAGGCCACGGGGAGAAGAAACAGCGAGGGCGAGAGAGGCAGAGGGCATGCGCCCCGGCGCTGGAGTGCCAGCGCACACTGCCGGCATGCCGCGCGGCTCCGGGGGGCACCCCGGCCGGAACCACAGACGCCCCAGCCCGGCCCGGCGGAGCACGACTTTCGTGTCACGGTCCACGCAGGGACAGCCAGCCCCTGTTCCCGAGGAGGCCCTGGACACGGGGGCAGAGCTGCACCGGGGGACACCAGTGGGCACGGGCAGCCCTCCCGCACTGACTCCAGAGAACATTTCTCCCTTTCTCCCTGAGGACACCAAACTGAAGGAGAGCGAGTTGAGGGAAGGAAGAACCAACCGCTGTCCTCTCCCCTCCCCCCTCCCCCCAGGAGGGAAAGGGCATTTTCTTTTTCACCTCTGAAAGGCATTGTGGGTCTGTCTCTAAAGTGTTTACAAAAAAAAAAAAAAAATTATAAAAAAAAAAAGTCTAGTGTCGACTGGTGTTTTCCCTCGTGATGTTTACAGATTGCTGTCTGCTGCCCAGCTAGAACCCACTCAGTGACGGGAACAGCAGAGCCAGGCTCTTGACGCCCGAGGTCTGCCGGCTGGGAGCAGGCACCGTGGTCTCCTGGCGCCTGGCACACATCAGCCCTCTCCACCACCAACCGCCGGCCTGGGTTTCCCCCCATTTTTCTGACTTGGTTTTACACTTTTCCTCGCCCTGGGGTCCTGATCTCCTGACTTCATTGCCAAAAACCCACCGCCCACGGAGGACCTTCTCCCCCACCATCCCCATGCCTTCTCCCTCCCTTCTCCCCGGCTCTGGTCAGTTCAGAGGACTGAACGATCACAAGCGATCACAAGCGTCCTGCTCAACATTTTCCTTAGGCCCCTGTGGATTTTTGTTTGTTTGTTTTCAGAAAGATGAAACAAGAGACTTAAGCATGTACGGCTGCCCATTTTCAGGCGCTCGGTTTGAGAACATTTTAGCCATCGGATGTTCGCATGTGGCACCCGCCCGTGCAGGATAGGTTTCTGTATTTATATATGAAAACACACACACACATACACAACCTTATCAAATGTTTAAAACATATTCAACGCCTGGGGGAAGAGCTCTCTTCATTAGTCAAGGTGTTTTGATAATGGTATTAAAATAATGTCTAATAAAAGCTGCACCGTGTGACTTTATTTTAATGAAGTATTTTACAGAATCAAGCCATGGGGGTGGAACACCCATCCCCACTCCCTTACCTACCTCCTTCACCTTCCTCTAGGCTCCTGCTCCAGGCTACGGTGTGTGGAGGGTCTCAGCAGTTATACCTGGCCAGGGGGAAGGTGGCGGGTCAGACCTGAGGCCTACAGGTTTAACTAACCCTCTCGAGCATCATGGACTCCCATCTGCCATCAACCAGCGGCGTGGCTGTGACGGAATTCTTCTGGAAAGATCTGCAGGGACAGAGTGCAGCCAGTGGCAGCTGCAAGGATGTGGGTTCTTCCAGGTATTCACCCCGAGCCCCCACCCCCTTTTTTCAGCCTCAGCTCCCCATTCCCACGTCCTTCCCCGCCTGTTGCTCAGCTTCCATCTCAGTGCTGACTCATGGCATGTTCCCTGGAGGCCCTGGCTTGGGGCTGAGCCCGCTCACAGCCCTTGAACTGCAACTCGCCACTGAGGACTCGTAGGAGTTGGCAGACCTCAGCTGGGGAGAAAGCTCAGGGCAGGGGCCAGCGGTGCCCAGCGTCTGTCCCTCTGCCAGATGGGCTCCGGAGCTGCATGCAGAGTACCTCCTGCAGGGCCTGTGAAGGAAGGCTCCAGAGGGAGACACCCAGGCCTGCCTGGCCCCGCCCTTCTCACACCTGCCTGGTGCTGTGGCTGCAGTAGGCTATGGCCCCTCCAAACCCTGGCTCTGAAGAGCCTCCGCCATGGGATGTTTCCTGAAGCACCTACTCTGTGCAAGGGTGTTGCAGACTGGTGAGCAGAGGAGCGCTTAGCGTGCTCAGAGAGCTTCCGAAGGAGTCTGCGGGTCTGATCCCACCGCCCGGGGATGACAACTGGCTTGCGGCAAGGAACATGGACACCACGCTGCCGACCAGCCGGCTTCTCCACTTGGCAAGGCTCTCGGGGAAATGACTTCATCCCAGCTTGGGATTCCTCGCTGGGGAAGCGGGGACAAAGTCACGCAGCAGCTCAGAGGTCACCACGCGGGGGACGGGATCTGCCCAGAAGCCCCTGGCACATGCCTCGCAGGCTCCCTTGATGCTTTGTCACCGCAAAGAGCACCGTGCTATTCACGGTCCCTCCCGCTTTTGCCTGGCAACTGTGTCTCCCTGTTCTATATTTAATTCCTCCATCAGAGCTGGCCCTGAAAATCTCCTTGCCTGACCCCTGGGCCGTAGGCGGAGCCCCGCGTGCCCACCTCGGTGGCCTAGGCCCAACAACCTTGGCAGTGCCCCGGGGTGAACTGAGTGGCCATGAGCTGGGCGGGGCCGGGCAGGAGCCCACGCTGGGTGCTATTCCAGGCTCCTGGGGCTGGTGCTTGTCCCAACCCCCCGTGACTTCCACTCCACCTGGCCCTCTGCAGCCCTCTGCTGGCTGCCGCAGCCTCTGAATTCCGACCTAAATGGCCGGCTTCTGGGAGGAGGTGGGAGAAAGGGGATGTCCAGGGGTCCTACGCTGCCCTAGGAGCTCTGCCTTTCTGGGAGGGGAGAGAATCCACGCGAGGAGATGGCGGTCCACCCACTGGCACCCTCCTGGGCAGAAACACCTCACTCAGACCATGTCTCTAGCAGCCGCTTAATGGTGTTTTTAGGAGAAGGTCCTTCCTTAGGAGGTGATGTTGAATTGTCTAGCGATTGCCATCGAGAAATGCAGCATTTAATTCCAAAATGGTGCCCCCAAAGTACACACACGAAGCAAGTAAAGCCAAACTATTCATTGTTGAATCTTCAGTAGCTGGTATTTCAGTGAACAGAGCGTGTACTTGTTCTTTCAATTCTTCTGTATGTTTGGAATTTTTCCTAATAAAAAAAAAATTGTGGGGAAGTGGCCATTTGCTCAGAGCCTGCTAGTTGCCAGGCATTGGAGGGGCCTAGAAGAGCCTTGCCTGGGAAGGGAGAGGCTGCCTCCAGGCACGGGAGGGGGGGGCGGCCTGCATACGGAAGGGCAGGGGAGAGCTGGTATCTGTGGAATGCTTGCAACAGCCAGATGGGTCATGATGGGGGGGCTTGGGAAGTTGTTGAGAACTACCCCCGTCTCCCCTTGGCACAGCTACTGCTCCTGCCTAGGGCACCTAGGAGGCCAGGAAAGGAAAAAAATCAATTCCAGAGGAGTGTTCTCAGGACTCAGTCTGTTCACGCAAAGGTGGGTTTCCACCGAGGAGTTGGATTAAAGAACAAGAGGGCTGTCTCTGCCCAGGGCCTGAACCAATCTGGTGGGGAAAGATGTGGAGGGGCTAAGAGGGTGGACAGGACTTGGAAGGACCTTGGATGTGGGCATGATGCCAGATGGATGTGATGGATGTGTTACTGGCTCCCCTACATCATTGCCCCAGTGCCTTCCCTCTGCCAGCAGAAACTGGGGGTGAGGGGAACGGACCTGCCTAATAGCTTCCTAGAACCTGCAGGAGGGTGGAGGAGTGACTCCCAGAATGCCAGGCCTTTCCTCAGCCCGGGGAAGTGGGCGTCTGGGCTAAGATCTGCTTGCCAGGCAGACGTGCACCCAGGCGATGCTGGTCAGAGTAGATGTTCTGGTGTCTGGTGCCCTCTTGTGGATTTACGGGGAACAAATGCCAAGGACCCTAGATGAGTGACTGGGCGGAGACTCCAAGCCCTGAGCCAGCCGGCCACCCTCTGGTGGACAGATCCTGGGTGGTGCTCGTGTAACCGATCACACAATGGAGATGTTTAAGGAGAATAACTGCACTTCCATATCCAACGGTTGGTGACAACTGCTTGAAGAACATGTTTCGAATGTTCTGTGGTCCATCTCGGGCAGTGGACCAGGACCAAGTTCTGAAGCCCTGGGGTTCGCACAGGTGGTGTAGTTGACACAGGTACCTGTTTCCTGAAAGTGGCCTGCATTTCATAACCTCAAGAGCACCCCCTCCCCTGGCTGCAGCAAGCTAGAGGACAGACCAGGGATAAGAGTCTCATAGGCATGGGGAGGGGGGAGTACTGAGACAATTACAGATGCTGCCTCTTCCATGAAGCTGTAAATGGGGTCCAGGTTTATTTGGGGGACCCAAGGAGCAGCCCCATCCACTTGGAGGATAGGTGTGACCTGTCACCTGCTGCAGGTGGAGGAGGGCTAAAGACATGGGCCCTCAGGCTTTGTCCCTGGAGTGGGGAGTGCGGAGACAGAGGGAAAGGCAGCTGGAAGTCCTGGTAGGCGCTGGGCCAAGGTGAAGCTGCTCTGTGGCCTGAAGAAAGCTTCCAGAGCAGACGGTGCCAG
>PVHY01034910.1:0-10122 GCA_004024945.1 Uropsilus gracilis
GGCGAGGATGAAAGCGTCTAAAACGGCTGCAGTCACTCAACTGTGTACAGCGTTCAGAAACACCACATCTCGCGGTGAGGGGGGTGACGGTGCGGGGCTTGTGCTTACATTGCAATGAACCTAACAAAAGTTACTGGGTCTCTGCGGAGGACCCAGGAGTCCACGGTTCAAACAACAGCATCCAGAACCAAATAGCACCAAAATCGGAGTTATGAAAAGTGGGGTGGGAACCAAGAAGCCTGAAGTAGTCCCTAGTTAACGAAAGGAAGAGGCTGTGCATGGTGGCGCGTGTCTGTAAACGACAGCCTATGGAGTCGCAGCTGGGACTGGGGATCATGGTTTGAGACCCGCCTGGGGCAACATAGCGAGACCTAGTCCCAAAAAAAATAGCTGGGCGTGGTGGTGTGCAATCCCAGCTACCTGGGAAGCTGAGGCTGGGGATTGCTTGAGTGTGGTATGCCAGGCAACGTGAGCCTGCGGTTCTATGGGCAAAAACAGCGAGACCTAGTCTCAAAAAAAAAAGAGAGAAAGCACCGAATTCAAACGGCCAGCATCATGTGCTCCTGTGCCGTAAAGCAGATGGGCTTTGCGACCTGATGCCAAGGAACCACTGAGGCCCAGAAAGCCTCCAGCTTTTGCTCAAGGTCACAGGGCTGGAGCCCACCCAGAACCAGCCAGGACTGGCTTAGCTGCTGGGCCAAAGCTGCTCCGGGTGGCTAAGAGCAAGGCGAAGAGGGCTGCTACTCCACCCCTCCGCACCATGGAGGCTACGTGGCTACTCCACGCCCGGCATGGGCCGGTAACTCAGCCCGGACTTGCTCGCCGAGGCACATCCAGCAAGTGGACACAGGTCCGCGCATGCGTGCCAGTGTTTCCAGGCATGGCGCTGGTGTGCGCCCCAGCTGCTGACCTGGCTGTGGAGACCTGCAAAGCTGCCGTGAAGCGTTTTGGACAACGAGTCCTTCAGTGACTCGGGAACAAGTTCTGGAAACATTTTCCACGACACTAAGGCGAGGATGGCGCCATTTCGAAATGCGGTCGTGCTGGAGAAACCTGGACCCTCCGCCTCCAAGTTTTGGAAATCGACTTCCTAAAACAGCCCCAAAGAACAGCGGGAGGCCCAACGCTGCCGAGTCAGGCATTTCCCGCGCCGTGGGTCACATGCCCGCGCAGATGCCTGCGGAGCGCCACAACAAGTGCTCGCTTGTGCAGTGGTGCTCACAAGAGGAGGCGTTCTCTCTCTGAATGGAAGCCAGCGCCCTTTTTCATGATCAAGAACAAATGTGCATTGATGGTCAGGCGGCTGTGCCTCAGAGCGGCTGCTTCATCTACGCCGCTGGCTGGGAGGCCAGCCCGCCCGGCCCCCAGTGCGTCTCGGCCCAGCTCCGGGGAAGGGGCCTGATGCTCCGCCACCCCCGAGCCCCAGGACAAAGCAGAGAGAGCTGGGGTGCTCGCTCGCAGAATTCCCGGCCATCAATGGGAGGCCCCACCCCTGGTTCCAGAATGGGTGGGCACGACCCCTGTCCGCGGAGTCCTCAAACTTACCTTCCCTGTTGCAGCTCCCGTGAGCCCCCCCCCCCCCCGTACCCCTTGCCCGGGCTTTCCCCAACTTCCATTTAAAACTTGAATGAAGTTCTTCACGGAGGCCCCTTCAGTAGCAGCAGGAGGAGGGAGAGAACCCCAGCATCCAGCAGCAGGCCCCCGTTTCCTTCGCATGGAAGGCCAGGTGGCAGAGACACATAGGAGCGGCGCCGTGCGCACGGCTGCAGCGGGGACCTGACGGCGCCATCGGTGCGCAGTGCCAGGTGGGAACCGCAGCTTTCCATCGCGCACAGACGCTGGGAAGAGGGCAAGAGGCGCGGGGACAGATCCAGGGAAGGAGCGGTCGGTGGCCCCAAAGAGGACGCCACGCTGTTTCATATGCTGCACACTCGCTGACCATCTTGGTCATGTGGACAGTGTCTATTCATGAAGTTAAAGAGCAATTGCTGAGAACCACGTATGAACTGCTGCCTCTCCGCTCTATAGGAAAAGAACTGGTGTTTTTACAAATACTCCGAGAGCTTGTCCCCAGGGACCACGACCCATCCGGGAATCCCAGAAACACCCCAATGAAGATCGTATGGAAGAGGGGTCCCCCTAAGGTGGTGGGAAAAAAGGGATGACATACACATGACCTGACAAGGGGTGCCAGCTGCCACATCAGGTGACCCTGGGGCACACAGGCAAGTCCTAGCATCCTTCCTAGCCTGGCTTCCTCACATGCAACCTCTGGGGGTGGGGTGAACTGCAAAGCTGTGGGGTTCAGAGGCCTCCTGGACATCAGGGCAAGGAGGCTTTCTCTGCGAGGATGATGTATCCGTATTTCTGTTCATACACTTCCACCCTCTCGTCCTGCAAAGCCTGCTTCCAGGGCTACATCCTACAGATGAACTTGCATGTATACAAGGGACAGACACCCAGAACAGCTGCTGCAGGCGCATCTATCATGGAGAAAGTAGAAGTGCAGGGACAGAAGTTCCATGAAATAAAAGGTGGGCAGTGACTCAACTGAAAACCAGGCGGAAGCTGGAGAAGATCGAGGGAGCAGGTAAAAAGAATGGAGCAAAGCTACACGCAAGACGGCAGGAGCCGGTCAGCAGCAGAGAGCAGGAACGTGCTTGGAATACCTTGGATTTCGAGGAACACAACCTGGGACACAGGTTGCTTGGGAGGTGAACTGTTGATGGAGGAAGTCAAAGGCAGGAGGGGACTTGCTTTGAGATTCTTATCATTGAAGCTGGTTCATGTTTATTTTCCTATCTTCTTGTAAACAGTCCTCTTTAAAGAGAGGGCTGGACTGCAGAGGTAATGGCGCTGGACTGGCCAGGCCTCAACAGCAAGCCCTGGGTTTGGGCCTCCAACCCGCCATGCAGACTCTTCAGTTGCCTTACCAGAAACAAGACCCTTAAGACCGAGGCGGCTGTGAGCGCCTGTTCTGTCTCATTCTATTTGTGGTTTCAGAAATACATTCCCGGGGTTGCAACCTAATGATCTCAAAGATGAATGTTGTTTTTCTTCTACAGAGTCACGTTTTAAAAGAGGAATACTGACTTCTATAGCTGTTAGCCTCCATGCAGAAAGGGGCAGACTGACAGAGTAGACATACTTGTTCTCAAGATGTAGGGGCTGACTCCTTCTAGAAAGGTCTGTGACAACACAAGCCAGGAGCAAGATCAGGGCCTGTGAGAATAGACACTGCCAGACCCCCAAAAGAGAAGACAACAACTGATTCGGGGAGTGACCCCCGACAGCTCCCGAGCACCCCTCAAGCCAGCCCAGATGGGCATCAGGTCCACGTGGGGGCCTGAGTCTCCGTTGTGCCTGTGGGAAAACTCACCTGTGTGTCAGCTTCCTTTAGCAACCCCGTCTGAAATCCACTCCAGCCCTACTAAGGCAGCCCTCTGGCCTCAGTCACCGCCCTGCTTTCCAGCATGATGGCCCCTTGTCTGGGGAAGCAAGCTTCCTGTTTGGGCGAGGCCACCTTCTCCCAGCCTTCCCACCCTCTTTTAGTCTTCCATATCCAAGCCATGGCACCCTGAGGGATAAAGGGTGTCCTTCCTCCGACCCCCTTGCCGAAGACTTATAGTGAGCACCTTGAATGCAAGCCAAGGTTCAAGTCTGTGGGTGGGAGTCAGGAAAGCCATGCACCACTCCCCCCACCCCCCATGAGGAGTAAACCTGGAGGAGGCTCCAGAGCCTCTGATAGTTCTCATAGGGTCTGAGACCCTGAGAGAAGAGCTCTGAACCGGAGACGCTTCCAACTTGACTTTATGATGGGGGTGCTGGGCGGGAGGGTGGGAGGATGGGAGAAGGAAAAGATTATGTTTCCAGCACCTCCCCAACTCTGAAAAAGGACATGTGATTCCAAGCCCCCCCTCCCCACCCATGCTCTGAGTCACCAAACAAAGCAGGGAGGAAGCGTGGGGGTGGACAGGGAAGCACAAATGAACAATCCAGTTCATTTCAACACCTGGACTATTGCAGTAGTCACCTGATGTCCTTCCCACTGCAGTGGGGCCCCCACAGCCTCTCCTCCACATAGGGGGCCTCAGCAGGCTGGTCACCAGTACCCTCAGATGTTGTATCTGATCTGCTCACAGGACTCCTGTGGCCCCCAACTTTCTCAAGATTAAAGCCCAGCACCCTAGGATCAAACCCTGCTACTTCTGTCACAGACTACCCTCATCTCGCACTCTGTCCCAGCCAGCATGCTGGTCTGTTTTATTTGCTGTCCCCCTGCCCCAGGACCAGGCTCCTCCCCATGACCCTCCTCCTTACTCGAAGGTCACTGTGGATACAGGCCTTGATGCGGTGTTTGAAATGGCACCCACTGCCTGCCACTCCTCCCCATCCTGTCTTTGCTTTTCTCTGCAAGGCTTACCACCTGACTATGTCTTGTACTTATTTCACCTGTTTCTCCCAGTAGAATGTGAGTTCCACGAGAGCAGGGATGTTGCGTTCATTCCTGTACCTATAGCACCCACACCTCCAAGCACTTAGTAGGTCCTCAATAAACATTTGCTGAATGAATCGACGAGGTCCTTCTCCCCTGACACAGGCTCTGAATGCCCCAGAGCCAAGTAGGCACTGAGGGATGAGGCATCAGAAGACCGCGCTTCTCAGAAGTCATGACAGGCAAGGCCCTGGAGTGGCCAGGAACTCAAATCTGCTAGTCAGACACTAGGGACAGGTGCCAGCCCCAGTAGAAGAGAGAGCGGGACAAGGTGGCCCATGAGCCAAGACCACCTGCTGCCGGTGGGGACAGATGATCTCAGGTAAGTGACCAAGTGTGACCAAGAGCTGCAGCCTCATTTCCCAGATGAATACATCAAGACTCAGACATCAAGACTCAGACATGAAGTCACTTACCCAAGGTCACACGGCTAAGAAACAGGGAGAGCTGGGTAGGCACTGACCTCTCCTTAACCTCTACCTTGCCCCATCGCTCTGATCTGATCTATAGTAGGTCTCCTCCCTAGTCCTCTGCCTTCCCAACCCCTGCATCACTCATCAGGCGGGCTGGGCTCTGGGTGGGAGCAGCTGGTTCCTGAGCCACTGGGTTATCCACCAAGACCACGCTCATGCTGCCCGTGGAAGGCTAAGGGGTGGGCAGTGTGTACATCTGACAAGCCCCCTTAGTGGGGCCTCTGGGGAGTTTCAGCAGCACAGAAACTGGCTCTAAGAGCTGTAAATAAAGTTGTCTCCACAGCTTGACTGGTAATGGAGGGGGCTTGGGCTTGCAGAACCGGAAGGGCTACCTGACCATCCCCAGGGGCCTTAACTGCTTCCATAAGAGTACACCTTTGGGTGTTAATTCCCAGAGAACCTCCCTGCCTTAAACACAAAGGGGACCAGCCAGGGGAATCATTAAGATGCAGGACGAAGCAGGCGGCACCTCAATCAGTTCCACACAGGGGACCCTGTGCATTAACCAACCTTGAACAACAAGACAAGCAAATGCCATTGATGCCACTTTTAAATACTTTCCCCTTCTCATTCTTAATGCAGCATTTCTGCTGACTGAGCGGGAGGCTAGGCCAGTCAGGCTACAGCTTTCTCTGCTAAACACCCTTTTAAGCCATTAGCTTCGGCTCATCTGGAAAGCCTGCCCGCCTGCCTTTTGATTACATAATAAATCAAACTTATCTCAGGTGTCCATTTTCTTCAGCAGGTAGGTGGCTATGGCTTCCCAGAATCCCTCTTGTTTATGGGAAAGGTTACACAAGCCCAGGTTCTTTAGGGGATGGGGCTGTTTACTAGGAGCTCAGAGCACAACAGAAACTGTTTCACCAATGATATAACTTCCCCCCTTGACATTTTTCAAAGTGGAACATAAAGAATGTAATAATTATATAATATAAAATCCACAGATTCAAAGGGTACAGTTTGGCAGCTTTTAGTTCCTATGTTGTACAGCCACCACTTCTGTTTAGTTCTAGGATATTTTCTTCATCTGGAAAGAAACCATGTGCCCATGAGCAGTCAGAACCAATTACTCTCCTTTTCCCCCAGTCCCTGCTAACCACTCATTAATTTTCAGTCTCTGCAGATTTGTCTATTCTGGTCACTTGCTATTAGTGAATCATAGAATGTGCAGCAATTTGTTGTCTGTTTCTTTCACTCAGCATGTTGTTTTCAAGTCCACCGTGGCACAGCATGTATCAGTACGTTGTTCCTTTTCATGGCTGAATGATATTCCAGTTTGGAATACCATGTTTTGTTTACCCACCTATCAGCTAATAAACATTTGGGCTGTCTTCACTTTGGAGCTACCACAAAGAATGCTAGGAACACACGTGTGAGTTCTTGTATGGATATGTATTTTCAATTTTCTTAAGTATCTATTTAATAGTGGGATTGCTGTGTTATGCACTTTGATAAAGCGCCAAACTGTTTTCCACACTAAGTACACAACTTGACATTCCCACCATAAGCAAGTGAGGGGTCCATTACCTCCACATCCTGCCAACATTTGTCATTTTTTGTTTTTTAATTCTAGCCATCCTAGTGAGTGCCAAGTGTTAACTATTATGTTTTTTCAAATGATAATCTTTAAAGGAAACGTCACCTCCTTTAGAATATCACCAACCTCAAAAAAGATGCTTTGAAGGCAACCTTGGTTAAGTATTAGGTGGTGATAATAACAACTGCAGCTAGTACTTTCCGGGCACTCTACTATATGCCAGACAACTTAGACATTTAATCTTTATCATGACTTTATCTGACAGATGGAAAAAGCTGTCAGAGCTCAAGTCATCTGCTTAAAGTCATACAGCTTAGAAGTTACTGGTATATGCTGGGCACGGTGGCTCGTGCCTGTAAGCTTCAGCCTATGAAGTGGCCGGGGCTAGGGATCATGGTTCGAGTCCCGCCTGGGGCCCGTAGCGAGACCTAGTTCCAAAAAAATAGCTGGGGGTGGTGGTGCGCGCCTGTCATCCCAGCTACCTGGGATGCTGAGGTTGGGGATTGCTTGAGTCTGTGGTACCCCAGGCAACAAGAGCCTGTGGTTCCACGGGCAAAAATAGCGAGACCTAGTCTCAAAAAAAAAAAAAAGAAGTTACTGGTATAAACTAGGAATGGGAGCACAAGCAGCTTGGCCTCCCAGCCCTTGCTCAACACCACTCTGCTCTCGTGGAGAACACGGTGGCCCATGAAGTTTGTTGAGAAAACCTGGAGGCAGCATAGGGAACCTGACCCCAAAAAAAGCCTGGGGTGACTGACCTTTCTGTCACACCCTAGCTGTTGTCCAGCCTCACCTACTCTGATCTAGCATAGACCATTTATGGGAAGGGAACTCAATTCGGAGCATGCTAAGTTTTCCCTTGAAAGTAGATGTCTAAGATTCCCATTCTCTTAAATGTTACATATAAAGTGAGACTTTACAGGCCAGGTGTGGTGGCACATGCCTGTAATCCCAGCTACCCGTGAGGTGGAGGCTAGGGATCACTTGAGTCTGCAGGCTCAAGGCTACCCTGGGCTATATGGCAAGACCTAGTCTCAAAAAAAAAAAAAAAAAGGTAAGACTTTATAATATGAAATAGCTGGTGCAATTCCTAACATACTTACTGTGTGAGCCCCTTTGCTGTGACCAGCACCCACCCACTGGATGTCAGCCATCTTGTTAGGAAGTACTGTGCTGTTTGTGTTCAGGCAATGTGATCAATACTATCAAAAAAATGTCAAAAGTATGCTAATTATGCTTGTTGTCTATGATTATGTTCAAATAAAACTAAAATAGCTTTATTTGGGACGTTTTGTGACCTTCATCTCCTAAATTCCCTCCCTTTGGAGGCGTGGCTATGAAAAATGGATGAGAAATAGGGAGGGGATATTTAGCCAGGAATGTTCTGGAAAATGCATGCACCTGAGTTTATCCTGAATCGACCTTGACATCTAATTTCAGAATCCATTCAATCATATCCTTTTGTTCCAGCATGCTGACAACATCAGTTTTGCTTACCTTGGAAACTTCAGATCTAGAAATGCCAGCTATGCTTTCATTACAGGGCAGGGAAACCGAGCCTTTTTAAATTACAAACTTGAATTCAGTGTGACTGGAGTGTGCACGGTCCAGCTGACAGGAAACCCACGTGCTTATAAACAGAAAAATGGAAACTTCCCAATGTTTCTTAGCATCCCGAACAGTTCTCTCCCCAGAGTGGGAGAACAAAAAGAGGCCAGCAGCCTCTGATTAGAAGGCAAGAGTTCCCTACTGTATACATAGGCGCGCCTGTGATCAGGGGAGCCCACATTTTCTTTTTTTTGAAACTAGGTCTTGTTATTTTTACCCGTGGAACCACAGGCTCACATTGCCTGGGGTACCATGGACTCAAGCGATCCCCAGCCTCAGCCTCTCAGGTAGCTGGGATTACAGGCATGCGTCACCATGCCCAGCTATTTTTTGGAACTAGGTCTCACTATGTTCCCCAAGGGGGACTCGAACAGTTATCCCTGGTTCCAGCCGCGACTTCCTAGACTGCCGCTTACAGCATGCGCCACCATGCCCGGCCAGCCCACATTTTCAATGTCTTGCATGTAAGAGTCTACTGTAAATATAAGACATTCTTGGAATAGTTGGGGATAGTTGACTGTGGAGTGGATATTAGATGACAGTGCAAGTTTTCCTAATTGTGATAATGGCATTGTGGTTATGGTTCAAAAGGGTAACGTCCTTTCTTTTAGGAGATGCAGGCTCAAAGTACTTAGCAGTGGAAAGTCCAAAACGCACCATGTCAGCTGGTCCAGGACGCGCTCACGGTCACACAGGTACCAACCATGCAAAGGTTCCAACTGGATGGGGAGGACATCCAGGTGTTCACTGTACTATTGCTCAACTTTGGGTATTTTTAAAGTTTTCCATACCTAGAAGCTTTCCTGGTGGCAGGGGACAGGAAACTAAGCATACATACCAACTGTGCACTCACTCACAGATGCCAGGGCTGACTGGACTCAGCTAGTGGGCAATAACTCAGCTAGTGGGCAATAACTCAGTGATGCCAGTGGATGAAATACTGAGCAAGCCCCCTGCCCTGAGCTTCCTGGTACCTTCGCCAATGCCCACCCTCTTCCAGCAGCTCAGGTCCCAGGCCCCACCAGAGTAACAAGGGCGGGGCACCTGCTTCCACCACAGGGGCCTGGGTCATTACTACACATTCTACAACATCCCCCCCCACACACAAGTTTACCTCAGACTACCTTTCTTCTGAGCATCATGATCCTTGCTCTCAGCTTCCTCTGTGGAAAAGACTTGCTTCCTTTGGCCAAGGTCAGAAATGGCACTGTCATCCACAGGCTGAGACCCGAACTGAACCTGAGCTGAAATTCCAGCTCTGCTGGCTGCACTTGGGTCAGCCACTTTACCTGAGACTCAGTTTACCTCATGACAAAATGGTTAAGTTCTACCACGCTTGCTTCGAAAACGCAAATTTGTTCCCACATAAGATTTACCAGGGAACCATTTGCCGGTAACTCAGATTTCCAGTTGGCTCACTTTTGATGGAGTGTCTGCAGAAAAATGTACACTCCGCTGAAGCATAAGAACACACCCTGGCAGTCTTCCACAACCCACCTCCATTCATGGTGTTACACACCCAACTTCCCATGCCCAGTCAGATGATTCTTTCCCGTGAATGCAGTCTCGCAAGCTGCATGCAGTCTTTACTACCCTATGGAGGCCGACTTCTACAAGCAAACTTTTAATGTAGTAAAACAAAGCCGGTAAGACCTAGGCTCCCAAGCTGTGGCTCCTACACCCTGTGGACTTGGTGATGTGGTTCTGCAGAGCATGGCGACAGCAGAGCTGATTGTGGCTGCAACCTCACAGGGAGTGCTTGTGTGACACCCACGCAGGGAGGGGGGGAGGACTTGGTCAGGGCAGCTGTTGTTGGCCTCTCTTCGAATGCAGACCAAGTCAGAGGCAAACAAGGTGTCCAGGGAACATTCCTGAGTGTTCCTTGAGATGTCTATGGCTTATTAATGAGGGCTAATTAAAGAGACATCTTCCCCGGCTGGGCACGGTGGCTCGTGCCTGTAAGCTTCAGCCTATGAAGCGGCCGGGGCTAGGGATCGCGGTTCGAGTCC